>VZSZ01006938.1:0-30209 GCA_013398815.1 Ibidorhyncha struthersii | reverse complement strand
GAGACCAGGATGTCATGCAGGACAGTGTAAAATGCTTTGCATATGTCCACCTAAATGGTGTCAGTTGCTTTCCCCTTATCCACCAATGCTGTAACCCCATCATAGAAGGCCACCAAATTTGTCAGGCATGACTTGCCTTTGGTGAACCCATGTTGCCTGTCACCAATGACCACCTTATTTTCCATGTGTGTTAGCAGAGCTTCCAGGAGGATCTGCTCCACGATCTTGCTGGGCACAGAGGTGAGACTGGCTGAAAGATGAAGTATTCTGCTGTTTGCCTATATGATAAACTTTTTTTTTGGGGGGTGTAGTGGACATATGCAATGAGCTGTCTTGATGGCTGTGATCTGTGCATTTTTTTTTCTGTCTTATTATGGGAAACTGAACTTCTTGTATATGAGCAAATGTCTCGTGTTGCAAAATGCATTCGGAGTAATTAAAGGCTTGATCCTTGTAATCAAGAAGTGAAGTGTCATTCTTGATCTGACACCTTAATTTCTTCATGGCTATCATGCAGATGTAATGGTTCTGTAAAGGTATAGACATCTAACCACTTTTGCTAAGAGATGTAAAGAAAAAAATATGATTGGGTGGGGTAACCACCAAGAGTAAATTAAGAACAAAGATGAAAACAACCCTAGATCATACCATCTCTATTCATTTGCACAGAAAACAAGAATGAGGCCAAAAGGAGACGGACAGAGAGAGTTAAGCGAGAGAAGATAAATTCTGCAGTAAATAAAGACTTAGAAAACCGAAAAAGATCCAGGTCTAACAGCCATTCAGATCATAGCAGACGAGGAAGAGGAAGACCTAAGAGTGCCTCAGCCAAAAAGCACGAGGAAGAAAGAGGTATGAGAACTGGAGAAATATGTTAATTGGGTTTTCTTTATAGATGAAGATTGTTTTTTTTTTTTTTTGTCAATAAACCTTTATACCATTCAAACCATTTAAGTAGCTAGACTGGTTTGGACTGTTTCACATCTGTAGAGAGCTCTGGTTTTATGTTCCAGTGTCTAATTGGAACTAACTACGAAGAACTAAGTCTGTATTTTTAGCCACCGGATCAAGTTTCAACATACAGGACTGTAGTGCTTAGTATTTTTTTTTTGGTTTGGCTTTATTTTTTTAGGTACTGCTGCTCTGTATGACAAAGACAATGTTGCCTGTTGTCAGAGTGTGATTAGGATGATTGGATTGCTTAAAAAGTTCCTTGAAACCTTTTGGAGGGCTGAAGTTAAAAAGGCATCTTGAGTCACTGCTATGACCTGAATTTTTGTCCCATGTTTCTCCAAAATACTACTCTGGAGGAAAGAATGCCTCCTTACTTATTAAGGTTCCTTGGGGTCCTGCTGTTCTCAATCTTTGCACAATGAAGAGTGTTACACACAACAGAGTGATTTTGGAGCCCGTCAGGTATGTGACTGTCACTTAGGATTCCTGTTTTTTATAAGAGGCTATTGACACTACATTTGCTATCTATGGTTTTGGAGAGATTAATTTTAAGCCTGAGTAGTTAATCCAAAACTTAGCATAGACTTAAAAGGGCTGGAAGGCAGTTAGGAGGGGAAGAACAAGACTACTCAAAGGCCTTGTTCTTAAAACTGCTGAAACCATCAAACATACCTTGTGGCATAACTCAGAAATGCAATTGTTTTTTTTTTTTTTCTTTTTCTCTGCCACCTTATTTGTTAACAAAAATGGGTGTTGCATGTTCGGGTTCCTTTAACTTCTAACTTTTCAAAACCATTTTTATTGTCTGTGCTGTTTAATGTAAATCTCTTTGTTCTTGAAGCTTCTTTCTTATAAAAACAAAGTATGAATTGGGATTTTGTTGTTTTAGTGCTTTGGCTGTGGAAAGAGAAGAGAGAATTTGATTTCTGTATGTTTTCTGGATGGCTATTGCCCTACTGTAATAGGAATACACTTATAATATCTAATCCTTTCACCATTGCATGTAGCTTATTGATGTATGTAGCTTCACGGAATACAGAGCTTCCCTATTTGTTATTGATCCAAGCTAGATTTTGTCTAGCACCTATGGGATCGTTTCTAGGCATTTTACTGCCAGTTCAGTTCAAACACAGCTTTGGCTTGGGCTTGTTGGGTTGCCCTAAAAAAGTAAATCTTTTCTCCTGTCCCCTGGAAAAGAGGAAAGCAATCTAAGCAATCAAAAGAAAATATCCATTCTCTTACCGTATGTTTTATAGTCTCCAAAAAGCAAGAATTGAAAGCATGGAGGATATTTAGAGAACATGTTTTCCTATCCAAAACAAGTCTGAATGTTTTTAACCTCTTATTGCATACTCCAAAGTGTGACAATATGCCAGTGCTCTGAGGTAGAAAACTAGAAATACTAGAAATGGAGATCTTTGTGTAAGAGTGCGTGTGTGGTGTTGTTTTCTTGGTGTTTGGTGTTGTGTGTGTTTTAAAGTTGAATCTCACTTGAGAAGATTGCCTTCATCATCTTGTCCTGCCATCCGCTTTACTTGGTACTGTGGCTACTGCTACTATTTCTTGCTCGACCTCTTCTGCAGAACTGGTACAGAGTTTATGTTCACACCCATTTGTGATTATTTTTGCTCCTCACCAGTGCAGCATACCTTATTGGTTAGGAATAAGTGGGCTTAGGATATTTTCTTATGTCTGACTTGTTTCTGATTATGTCAGACTGTAATCTGTGTAGACCACTGTGGTGATTATTGGGCATATTTAAAAAACCAAAGAGTTGATATATGGCTGTCATGGCTATAAAAAGAAATTCAGCAGAGAACGCATAATTCTCTAAGTAATTACTATAAACAAAGTTAACGTTAACTTCTCCTTTTTCAAGTGGCCTAACTACTACTTGGGTGGTAATTAGTGGGAATTTTAGAAATATTCTTCCCTTACCAAACCTGCAGCTTAATAGTGTTGCTTGTGTAAAAGCTTATTAAGCAACTCTAATTTCTCTAGTTCAATTAAGGTGATTTTTGTGTGACTCATTGCTGGTCGTTCTATCAGTCTACATAGTGTTGAAAGTCAGCTTTGGAGTGCAAGACATTAGCTTAGTGTTAGACTTGAAGTATATTATTTGCTTGCCTATTGCATATTTCTAGGATATTCTGGGGACACATTACTTGCCACTGGAGATTGTGCTATTCTTTCCCCCCAAGGACTTGAAGAGAGGCCACTGTTTGCAAAGCTGTTAAATATTTGGTGCATCTTAGCCTTTTGCAATGCCTAATGACTTTGTAGATGAAAAACAGGAGGACAGAGAACACCTGAATTATAATAGCATGCAAGAGCAGATAATCTGTCTGTTTGAAGACAACCCAGCTGTGAAATTTTTCTTCCTAAAGACACCCGTGACATCTGTAGCTTTGCTTCCTTGCTTATGTTGTGTTCTTTTCATGCATAGCGTGCTTGTTCCCAGTTATGTCTGTGCCTTTGACTAGTTTTGTATCCTTCGCGACTGGTTCACATTAGAGCAAAGAGCTGCAGGATTCAACAGCAATTAAGAAGAATAGGAGAAGCAAAATGGCTTTTTAAAATAAGCTATTTTCCCTGTGGATTTTTAAAAAGGAACGGAGGGGGAGGAAGGAGGAAGCTGATATAGATTGAGGGGACATGGCAGAGTGCTGGGAACTAGAGAATATTCCTATCACGTGTTTCAGATCCATGTGATGACCCTGAAAAATAAGAACTTCTCACTGCAGGCTTGGCTTGCCAAAATAGTCACTTAATTTTTTTGTCAGGAATGTGACAATGTATTTTGAAAATCATAATAATATGATTCTGATTTTTATTGTGGTGGTATATTGTCTTTTTTTTATTATTTTACTTTACTGTGTGGGACTGTGATACACAGCTAGACAGGTTCCCAGGCTGCCTTGTTATCTAGGTAACAACTTGATTATATTAAAACAAACAAAACCCCTCGTGTGCTGGAGGAAGTGGTAATAGTTATTCTGTTCCTGAAAGAGGTTACCAGCGAGTGAGACTCTGGGTGGCCTGGGGTGTATTACTAAAGCATTCTTGATACTTAAGAAGGGGCGAATCTTTATAAAGATACATACATTTCAGTATCCTGATAAAACTTAAGCTGAATTAAATTTCTTGACCCAAGTTTTCCTTTTCTAGTAGTTTCCAACTGTATTACTCGCACATTTGCTTGCCCAATGTGCGCATTTGAAGTAGTTTACTATCTTGGATAGTGATTCTCTGAACACTGTCTTTTGAATCCATACAAAATTTGGTGTGTGTGTGTTTGTATTTGATTTATACATAGATCACAATATTAAGGGCTGTAGAGCTAGTGGGTTGCAGGAGATCTGGGGATGAGAGGCATGCTACAGAAAGACTGAATATTTTCACCTAAATTAGTCGCCTCTTAGGTGTATATCAAAAGACTTGGTATTTTTAACATCTTACAGAATCACAATACTGTTTTTGTAAGACAGTTTTTTGCTAACAATAGAGAAATGAGTCAAACTACTTTCAGATAAGACTGTGAAGCGGAAAGTTTTAATAGAGTCTGTAGAAACCACAGTATCCTATGAGTAGCATATGGTAAAATGTCGGGCAGGTGCAAGCTATTCAGTAGTTGCTGATGAGAACTGGAATTGTTTTAAGAATGCATAAAGCTTGCAAGTCTGTGTTAATCCCTGATGCTGTTTGATCTCAAGATTTCAGTTTTTAAAGCTAAAATCTCAGAACAAGCCAGTACTTTGGGAGGACGGGGGGAAGGGAAACTCGAGAAAGTTTTCTAGTTAAGAAGTCTACAATCTGTTAACAGTACCCGGGGGGGGGGAATAAATTAATTTTGCTGGGTGCTGATGTATTCAGGTGGTGGCTGGATTTGTTTGGATCAGGAAGTATGAAAAAAGGGGAGGGGTTTAGATATCAAAACAGAAAAGGTTAATGTAGATTAGCCAGCGTGCATAGTGTCTGTGCTCAGAACAACTCCCAGCATTGTTAATTTGTAAATGGTGGGAGGAAGGAAGTGGAGCAACCCAGACTGAGTGTACATATGGAAACTGATTTGTCTTAAACAACAGGGTAGGACTTGCAGTGAAACTCAGGTTCTCAGCTGAGCAGAAAGTCAACTTTCATTTCAAGCTAGAGAATATTTTCTTGTGTAGCCAGGGAACAAGCAGAAATAATTTACATTCCAAATATCAAACATGCTTTGTTTTACTTTGCTAAGGCAAGTTGCTGGTTTTCAGACTAAAACTGATGCATCTTTGTGCGTCCAGGCTCCTCACTAAGCAATTTTACTTGCAGGGAAAGGTGAGCTTATGTGTGAGTTAAGTTGTTTAGAATCTTTAAGTAGAGGGTTTTGTTGCTGTGTGCCTCTATCAGTATTAAATCAGAACACAGTGGTAAAGGATTTCTTCAGTTTCTCCCACTTAGTTGTTTAACACAAGCACTTGACTTCACAGGGAAGGTAGTCTGTTGGAATGGTGTCCAGAGCTGTAACACAGACAATCAGATGTGAAGCCAAATCTAAAAATGTTGTTATGAATATGGAGGCATTGAAGGAATAACCGCGTGAGTAAATGGAGATAGGAGATGCTGGGATCTTTTTTCCGCGCGGTGCTTTTGTTATTTTCTGATGCAGCTTTGTCTTTTACCTACCCATTGCTGATTTAGGTGTCTTGGTGGAGCAGTCTGCCAGTGTGCTGTGGTCAAAAAGAGTGTGCACTTGTGTGTCTGTGCGTTAATGAGACAGAGGGGTCTGTCAGCTAAGCATTGTATTGTGATTGTGAATTCGTCCAGGCCACTGTGGAACTTGGATTAGAGATGGAGTTCCACAGCTAGACACTAGCCTTAAAGCTCTATATGTATTCCGCTCTTCTCTGTGTCTGCGAGGTTGGTCTTCTGCTGGCAAAGCTGTTTGTTGGCTTGTTTTTCTCTTTGTTTTTTTTTTTTATCTTAATGAGTTGTGTCAGTTACCCTTGGCTAGCTAAACTGGGATATAAGTAGTCAGGAGCTGGAGTAAGTGGTATTTATGAAAGTACTATTCTATTAGTTTTGTCATATGCTATAGTGTAACTTAGTGTACTTGAGCACTGAGTATGGAAACTTCTTGATGGCTTGCTGTTTGTAGTCTTGAAAGAAGCCAACATCAACAGAGGGACTTCAGAGGCTTTCCCTTGCTCACTGAGGTGTTAGCATTGTTCTGTATCTGGGGTAAGATTGAAAGTCTATGGTGCAGAAATTCCAGAAGTGTTCACGGTGATAAATTGGGAACCTGACATCTGCCACGTATCTGCTCTTTGGCCTTGAACACTGTAATTAAACTCTTGGGTTTCTGTTACTTAGATGTAAAATAGGGGGACAAATGTCCTATTTAATGAGGATATGGTGAAATATCTTTGTTTTCTAGGATGGGATGTGTTTATATAAAAGCAAAAAAAACCAAACCAAACAACAACCCAACCCAAAACTGGAGGAACACTTGAATACTCTTTTGTGCCAGGAATCAATGTAATGTTAGTGACTCATTCTTTCTTTGTCATTAAAGAACAGAAATTCAGTCATGCTTTTGGATGACTAATTCAGTGACTTTTCTAGCACCTTTGTGTGCCTCCATTCCTTCCTCTTCTCTCTCAATCCCTCCCTGCATAGGAGTTGATTGTCTAACTTCTTTTCAATTCCACTACTTCATTCCACATCATTTATTTACTACTATGTAACGTGCATTGACTGCAGATAATGGAAAAAGCTTCTAATAGTGACTTTTTTTTCTTCTACAGAGAAACAAGAAAAAGAAGTTGACATGTATGCTAACCTTTCAGATGAAAAGGCCTTCGTATTTTCAGTGGCCTTGGCGGAAATAAACAGAAAAATTATCAATCAAAGACTTATTCTGTAACTTGTAAGCACAATCTGAGGCATTTATATGCAGAATGGCTAGCATATTTCCAAGGTGTCGTGGACTCTCGGAAAGTGTGTTGTCTGCACCATCAAGGACCATACTATTTCCTGTTAAAATTCTGCTGTTATTCTTGGAAGTTGAATTCTGTCTCTGCAAGTCAGAAAGAAAGTGTTGACAAGATTATGCTATGAAAAATCAGAAAGCAGATATGTTTTACACCTTGAAGACAAATGCTAGACAAATGCACAGAGAGACTGCACCCATTCCAGAGCACTTCTTTTAAATTTGCTGCCAGAAATGCAATATTTTAAATATTTTCAGAAATAAATGATTTTCCTTTAAAATTATATATTTCAGATTTTCCAGCTATGTTGCAGTTTACGTATGTACAGTTCACATAACTTTTTAATAAATTGATATTCCAATATTTTATTCAACTGGGAATTAAGTACATTTGTGATACCTAGGGTGTGTTGGTTTTAATCCTCTTAAAAATCTGGTATTCATCCTAGGGATGATTTTAGATTTGCATTTTTTAATAGGTGTGATATAATTCCTATAGGAAGAAAATTAAAGTGTTTTCATTTGGGGGATTATTCTGCTTGACAACTTTGTATTGTATATGAATTCTCTCCAGAAAACTATTTCCTATTACATAGAGTTGTTTTTCAAAAATCACGTATACTTTTTGTGGTCAGAATCCTGAAGTTTTGAGAGCTAAGCGTTTGTTTTGTAACCACTGCTTGCTGGGTGTCTGCCTTGTCCAGATGGTAAGTACTTCTGTACTCTTTCTTGGCCCATCATTCACTGGAGAGGGAGAGAGGAAGGCATCAGAGATGTAGACCTGCAGCTAGCATCTTCTTATTGATATCTCCAAACGATGGAAGATATGCTAGTTCCTTTTATTCTCATCAACTTTTTTTGTCTGTCTTTTAAAAGTGTAATTCTTAGTAGTATTGTCTTTGGACTGTTGGCTGTAAATACCAAAACGAAAGTCTACTTGAGTCTGCAAAAATGAGCTGTATTGGTAGAAGTAGGTTTGGGGAAAACGTTAAAGTGGTATAGTGAAATTTGAGCCAAAGCTCTTTCATTAGTAAATATATGGGGGTTTTGTCTTAACCAGGGGGAAAAAAAAAGCTCAGACCCTGTAAAATCATGAGGGAAGAGGTTTAGGAGGCAACTGCATTCGTAAAAAATGACATCCTAGCTTTTTGTCACCTTTCATTTACTCTTTTCTAAGAAGGGGAACGCAACTAAATGTCTTAGTTTTTCTTTAGTATTACTCATACTTTTCAGTGTCCCATTACTTTAATAGAATTACCTAGTGAGGTGGAAGCAGAGATTTTTTTATTAATAAAGCTAGACTATCAGATACTGACTGTTTATTAGTTATTCATTAAAGAAAGGAGCTGTGATAATTTTGAGATAAGCCACAAGGGACTGATCAGATGCGAGCTTTGTAAGCAGAAGCAGGAAACAGGGGAAAGTGATTTTTAATTCTTAACTCCTAAGGAGTAATTGGGGTCCTTTTTAACACTGGCTGAGAGGGATGGGTGTGGAAATTCTCTTAAACCGCTAATCTACATTTGTCTTTATTCCAGTAAATGAGGAATTGCGAACACAAGGCCTACTTCCCTTCATCATGTAGACTTCTGCTTTCCAGAACTGTAGCCTGTCACAGATACCAGTAGTAAGGACAGATGAGTAAACTCTTAAGGATAGAGTACATGTTTGCATGGTAAGTTATTAAAGTCAGAATGACAAAAGGGAAGTTCTAATTTTGAAAACTGAAGATATGATCAGGCTTGCGTTGCTTTTGTTGCTAGAATGAGATCTACTGTGTTAAGAAAGGTCAAAGGGAACTACTAATGCAGTCTCTGTGGTGCTTTTACCTGTGTTCTACAGGTATCTGTTTCTTTCTGCTCGCATACGTGGAATTGAAGTTATCTTCAGGGAGCTGAAGTTAATATTGTTAGATGTGACAAATTTTAACTTATGACTTTTACATTTAGATTGGTGCCTTCTCTAAGTACTGCAAAACACGTTCATACCTCAAAAGCTCAAGGCTGTTTTTTTCCTTTCATTGGTGGAGGCTCTCTTGAAACAGTGATTGAGTTCTATTTCTGTACTTCTTCCCTTTGTCTTCCCCAAGTCTCTGCAGCCAGCTCTTTCTCACTTGTGGTCATGCTATTTTTCTTCCCCTGTGACCTTCCATTTTCTTCGAGAAAGCTGCAATGGGAGCAGATGGCCTTGAAAATATCCCAGGGAGAGTGTGCCGCTTTGCCAGTGGATCTTGCAAGGCAAGAGTCCTCACTTTCTCTCCCCGCCAACCAGAAACAAACCATTCTTTCCTATATGGACAGGACACTTCAGCGTCTTCCAAAAGCCCTGGAAACTTTGGCTGTGGTATGCTAATACAGATTTTTTTTTCTTTCTTTTTTTTTTAAGCATGTACTCAGTGACTGAACTGGAAAGCATCTGTATTGTATGAAATAGGCATCCACACAGTGACATCTCAAGAACTCTTTTCTTTCTGTGTTAGAGGTGATCAATGGATGAAACACAGAGGCAAATCACTGTAGATTATATTTGTAAAATATATTGGATCACGGTCTATGAAACTAAAATAAAACCAGTGACAGCTAGATTCTGAGGGATGATGTACTGCAGCTCTGACTTACTTGGGAACTGCACAGTTTCCAAGAAGAAAGAATAAATGTGTAACACTTCAGGAAGCTGCTCATGCAAAATTTTTTTTTTTTTTGTGACTTTCTAGTTCCAGTAAAGATTTTAGGGCCTGCCTTTGAATGTCTTTGTGGTTCAGTCTAACTTGATTTGTTTCACTGCATTTTGTAGTGTGAGACCTCACACACAAAAAATAAACTTCTTTCAGAAAAAGTGAACTAGGCTGCAGGTTTTTTAATTAACGTAAAAGAAGACAAAGTATATCACCACCACAAAAATACCACTCCACCTCTATACCACCTCTACGTGTTCACTTATCTGACTAGATAAACTTGATGTTGTGAACAGAATAGTTTAGGATTGTACTGGAGAACTGCCTGTTTATAAACCACAATCTAGCAAGCTCTGCTTTCTGCTACTTCTTTTCCCTTTTTTTCTGAAGAACTATGCTTCCAGGGTTTATATCTCTGTCAGACCATCAAGCAGGTTCACAGTTCAAATTCTGGCTTGAGATTTCTCTGCATTTACTCTATTCTGCTACTAGATGGCAGCCTTATTCTAAAGACAGTTACTGTCTACGCAGGTATTCTTACTGTTGCTACTAGGAAGAACATAGTATTCAGTTTTCAGTGAAAGTACACCGAAAGATTATTTTTCTTTCAGACATCATTCATATCTAACTTGGGAGCTTAAAATACAGCTAATGGGTGTAGATAGCTTCATCAATTGTGTGGGATATTAGCTCTTGAGCTGTGAAAATTGGTAGAGATGAATAATTTGTCAAGACCAAAGAACTCCGAACTTTCAATTGGCAATGTAATAAAAAATAAACCAGTTTAAGGATACTTTTCTTCACACCTCCCCTGGAAGTTCTATATATGTGAGTTTTCCTTAGCCAAATTTTATAAACACCTCTAATTTTCCTGTTATTTTCACCCTAATACTTTTATGATTGATTAAAAAAAGTTGAAAATGGGGCAAGGTATTCGGGAATACTCTGCAGATTGTCATCACCCTGTAGTTGGGACAGCAGGATTACAGAGAGGGAGAGTAGAATGGAGATATTTGCTTCGAATATCATGTCCTAAACAAGGCCTTTGGGTTGGTTTTACTTAGCGTTTTTACACTTTTTTGAGTTTTTGGTTTTTTTTTTTGTGTGTGTGGCTTTTTTTTTTTTTTTAGTGAAATAGTGATTCATGTAGGCTGCTAGTGGCACTGTGTCTTCCTTTTATCTTGGACTGAATGCTTAGTATCTCATTGCCTAACAGGACATGCTGCTTGACTTTTGTTCTTTAAGATACTGATAACTGTTAAGGTATTGCTAACATGTGATTACACAGTGTAACCAGAAAGCTTTCTTAAACCACTGTTTATAGTTTAAGCCTTTCTGAGTTGCTGTTCTCCAGAATATGATTCCTCCACATGCATGAATGCATGCAGGTACTGCTGGCATCCTAGTTTGTGTCTCCAGGTGCAACTATGCAAGTGTTTGTGTTTGGATTAGGAGTGTGTGTTTGAAACAAATCTTGTGATAGTCTCTGCTTCCAGTGGTTTTGTTTGCATCATGGAATGGTCTTGGGGAGCAGGAAGTGGATTCCTTTTACAAAAAATTGACCTTGAAGATGTCCTTCAACTGTTAGCAAGTGCTTAGTCTGCAAGACCAGATCTGCCTGTAGCAGGTGGTGGGCTCTCAGTACCAACTGTTTCACTCTACAGATTTCCTCTTGAGCCTTGCTTCTTGCTTATTATGAAAATACAGCAGAGCAAATGTTAACAAGTTTAACCAACATTTTCAGGTGAGTTGTCCTTCAAAGTATTAACAGTATCATCAGTGTTTTGTAGTAGGTTTCCTACTTTATTTCGCTGTGGATTCTGATAAATATCCTGTAGCAAATTTAACTGTAGCTTTTCAAGATGTTGCTTTCCCCAGTTGTTTGCCTACCCTTTTTGGAGGTTGTCACTTAGGTAGCAATGATGGTAAGACAGCTTTAGTAAGTAGCAGATTTTTTTTTTTTTTCCCCTTCCTTTAGGCTGTCACTTTCAAAACTCACTAGTAGTTACAGAAAGTCTGGCTGCCCCGAGGTTATTAAGCGGTTTTTCTGTTGAGATGAAGACAATCAATTTTGCTGCCTTATGGTTGATCAGACACTACAGAAATACACTGCATTATTTCAGTAGATACTGTCAGTTTATTATGAACTCACAATATCTGTAAATTAATATACCAGAATGGGATTTTTTTCTGCCCTTACTTTAAAAAGGGCTGTTCATAGTGCTAGCTATTGAATAGGATATAGGATGTGCAATCCAAGTAAAAAGCAAGAAATTGATTAGGCAGAAAGCAGTGAAAATGCATAGATCTGCGTATTTCTTTTTCTCCAGAAGAGAACCTAAACCTGCCTTCAACGAAGTTGTTCAATTTCAAGCTCAAAACATGATTCTTGTGAATAGTTTTGATATCATCATGCAGCACATTCCCCCCGCGCCCCCCCCCCGCCCCGGAAAAAGGTCAGGTGCCTCTCCCTCATCTTCCCCTCACCCCCCCTCAAACTACTTTTCTTGGTGCTTCTTAGCTTTGTACATAGAACCTGAACTCCATCTTATAAAAGTTAGTTTACTGCCTTTGATCTCCTACTATGCGTTACTTCTCTCAGTCATAACTTAGTCTTTAATTTTGTCATAAGGGTTAAGAAATAAATACTTTTTTAATCCTGTACAGTGGTAAGACCTTAAAATGATATTAAGAACAGTGAGTGTTCCAGATACCAGGAGTACAAACATTAATAGTCTGGCAATTTTCCAAGTCCTAGTGGGTTTTGTTTTGTCTTGGAATAAACAACTTTTGAATATTATATTGAAAATGTTGCTAATAAAGAAAAACCCTCATATTGGGATCTGACTTGCTTTATTTGGAGAAGTTGTGGAGCAGAGTGTGTGCGTCTGTGTTTGTACATGCACGTGTGAACACGTGTAATGATGAGATGGGTGGTTGGAGTCTGCTGTGCACGTGATCTGGGCCCCGGGTCCTGATCCTTAGCAACAGCAAAGAAGCGTTTCATCTACGGTCACTGAACTAGCTAGAGCAACAGGTGAACTGGGAGTTCAGTAAAATAAGTGATACTGAGTCCTAATGCTGATTGTTACTGGCACTGTACAGTAGTCTGTAATGTATTTGAAAGTGATTTTTATTGATGGCATTTACTACTTTTGCCAACAAAGTAAGTCTGATGTATTAAAAGATGCTTTTATTTAAATGAAGGGATATGGTTTATTAACAGCATAGTTCATGAATCTTTAGATCTAGTGTTGTCATAACATGCATAAGAGGTGCACTAGGTCTTGTGAAACCACACAGTGTGTCCTGAAGGTAGTACAGGTTGTGTCTTGAACACAAGACGGAAGTCAGAGAAAAGGCATGAGTGTAAGAAACTCCTGAAAAGAATAGCTGTTACTTTGCATGAGACTGTTAGCTGGATGACTTTATTGAAACTATGAAATGTTGATGTGTAACTTGAAATGAATGAAGTTAGAAATGCAAGGCTCAATTTTTTTTTTTTTTTAAATTCACTAAGGAAACTATGTTACTGTAGAATGAGGGTTAAGGCNGATATTGTACAAATAGAATTCCCTACCAAACTGAGTGAACAAATCCATCCTAAGATTTGCAGATGAGCATTAGAATTTACTCAGGATTTTTCTAAGTCACAGGTCTTGGCATCCAATGAAAGGTTTTCAGGAAGGTACTTTTAAAACAAACTTTATTTAACTGAATGTTTAAAATGATGGAATGTCTTTCTAACACTTACATAGAAGAGTGTTTTGAAAGTAGTACCTCAAAGCAGTGAATAATGGGCTGAATGGAAATTGAAGAAGCAGCCTAATTTAGGTAACTACTAATAGCTGTATTCTGAAGAATAGCCTAACTGTCCTGATAGGGAAGTGTCCCACTGCGTGTGGGATTACTCATGAGTCTAGTCACTTATCAATGTATTTTTCTTTCATTGTTGCTCATGGCTGTTTTAAAAAGATCTGAGAGTCTCATCCAAAGTATTTAGCTTACATTTCTTGGCGCTGACCAAATTACGAACTTGGCAACTTGTATGATGTTGCTTACAACATTCACAGTGCTATCTACTGGCACACAGTTACTTAGCAACAGTGAAGCTCACGTTTACGTACAGCTCATGCGTATGCATCTAAATGTAGTTCTGGAAAAAAAAGCAGGTTAAAGGAGTGCAGACTTTGGAGGAGGAAACAGATACTTTAACAATTTGTACTGTTCAGCAATCTTGATTTTTGAGACTGATGGCAACAGTACATTAGAAAATGTCTTGTAAAATATTTTGTCTTTTAAAATCTTTACTAGATTGTTGATGTATTACAAGAACTTGAAAACAAAATGAACAAAACCCTACTCCTACCAGTTATAGAAAGATCGAAAACAAAACTACAGCAAATGGAAAAGAGCAGGGGACATGTTCTATTTTGAATGCCTGTGTTAAAAATGCATTCCTGGGAAACAAGAAGATTAATTATTTGAACATGGGGAATCTGAGAAAGTCACCAAAATGATATATAGATATTTTGTGAGGCTAACAGATGGGTTGAGATTATGGTAGATTAATTATTTCTGAGATTGTTTGCTGCTTGTCAATTTACTACTGCTTTGCTGATCAAGCAAAGGGGTTTTTGACAGCTTGCACTCTTTACGACTGCAGTAATCCTCAAAAGCACAATGACTTAAAAGGTCAGTGGGAAACTGTTACTGTATGATGATTACATTAATCTCAATTTCTGGGATTTCAGGCATGCAGTCCTCGTTATTAGCAAGTGTTGCAGTGGAGTTTCCTTATATAGCAAAGGGGGGAAGGTAATTCTGGCTCACTCCAGACCTGAGAAGAGGCAGGGACCAGAGTGACCAAGCTAGGAATGGTGAGGGTAGAAAAGAGGAAAGCTAGATTTAGTTAGAGAATGGAAAAGGGTGTGATGATGGGAATTAACGATGGATGTGTTAAGGCTGTTGGGAGAGAGACATGGAGACATTCTGTAGGATATCATGCTGAAGAAAGCCATGCATATGTTTCAGATTTCTGGAGATGCAAGGAGGAGATGGGTAATTTGGAGAGCAAGAGTGAAGTGACTGGAGAGGCGTGGCATTTGTAGGAGGAGTAAGAATACTGCTACTCCGGCTGTTCTTGCACTCGAGCAGCTTCTTTTTACTTAAAAATTAGGTGGTTTGAGAAATGAATTCTCCAGCAGTTGTATTCTTTTTTTTTTTTTTTTTCCCTCTCTGTTGTTTGAACTTCCCCATCTGTATTCTTAGTTGTGAGTTTGCTGGGCTTTTCTTGTGGGAAACCGATGTGATATGATGTGGAAGGTGAACAAGATCCCTTGCCACCAGTGGGAACGGGATTGCAAGTGTCAATCCTTGTTTTTCAGAGCCAATTCAAAATGAGGAAACATCTTGTAAAGAAGGCTTTTGAGGACCAGAACGAACCTAGTTAGTGGACGCTGATTTAAAGAAAGAAAAACAAAAAAAAATAGTCAGCAATCCAAACTGCCAAAGTTAAAATACATGTAAAATACCTCTGAACGTAAGGATGTAAAGTATGTAAACTCGTATGTAAAGGATCCTATAAATCTGATTTCGACACATGTTCATTGGATAGATATAATTTTGGTGCTGCGTGTGTACATCATGGGGCTTACTGAGAGGAATGATGTCTTCTCTAGTTAATGGACTGTTGAAATGAGAAGTTGCAATTAGCAACTATGTTTTGTGGCTGCCTCAGGGTGGGCAAGAGGGTAAGAGAGGGATGTGTCAATTGAGTTAATTCTTGATGAAAAATACAGAATTGTGCTTGTGCAAAGTAGGAGCTTGATAAAAATCTATGACTGAATGCAAGTGACAGCCTGCTCATCCCATCTTACTTCTGGGAAACATGCTTGATCTGCAGTTCTCACTGTTGTAGGATTGGTTTTTTTTTTTTTTTTTCTGAAGGAAAGTGAAGGAATGATGTGAAATTCTTTTGGTTTCAGGTTTTTACAAAAGGTTGCTTCTCCACATTAAAAACTATCAGGCTGTTGAACAGTAAATCTGTGTTACAACAAGTACTTTGCAAAGGAGAATAAGATAAAACTAGAACAATTAATCTTCTTTTTCCCTTTTGCTGTTCGTTCCTTCACTGGTGGAGACTAGAAGGGTGCAGATGCTGTCTGCCTCAGCATCCCAAACATGTTTGCTGCTGCCTGTAGTGTTGACCTGTGTAACAAGGCTCTGTGCTATGCAGTAGTAAAAGACTGCTACCCAAACACTGTCCCCCATCCTTAGAGAGAAGACTTGAATCTATTCCCTTTGGACCTTCTTCATGACCATCAAAGCCAGGTTTGCTATGTAATGCGGTATGCTTTTAATGCAAAACCATCTACTGGTGCTTGCAAGGAGACAAAGTAGATACTGAGTCACTTAATCTCTTTTAATTTGCTTTTACAATGACTGTAGCTATTTTCAAGGAGTTCACTAGGTAAGTTGCCTTTCGTGAGTTTATTCAGCTGCAGATGTTACACCCACCCCCTTTGGCAGCTGGAACAAAAGCAGAATAAAGAAAGAATGAAAATCTGCTGAAGGTTGTACTTGTGTTTATGCTTTGCAGGCAGGATTTGTTGTAGTGCAAATCTTTGTGGGCTAATGAAGTTAAAACAGGGCTTTAGATACTATTCTTTTAAACAAAGCAGCCTGCCTAAAGCTGTCTCTGCTATTGTTTTCCTTCTGAAACAATGAGAGTCAATACTGCAGGTTTAAAAATGGAATATATTTTATGAGGCTCCTAGCCTTAGGGGTGAGTCCTTGTGTAAATGGGTTTTAAAATATAAAATTAATATTAATGAGGTGGGGAGGCTTTCAGACCTGGCCTTTAATACTAATCCGTTGTGAGTGGAGCTGCTCTAGAAATGTGCTGATACTGGCACAGAGACAACCAGGAATTGACTGCTCCTAGAAAATGCCTCATCAGTCCAACTCTTCACAGACTCCTGAATACTTGTCCTGATCAGATACAGAAGGGGACTTGAACATTTCTGGTATCGATACTCTGCCTGCTGATTCTGCGTGCATTTCCCCGGGAACACTCCTGTATGCTGGCATTCAGTTCTAGCTTGTTGCATGGATGGAAGCGTAATGAAAGGGTAAGCTGTTGGTAGAGTTTGGAAATCCCTTTTGGAAGAGAACTGTGAACCTTCAATTAGATGTTTTGGGAAAGTCACAATGAGTGAAACTGAGTGGCATCAGTGTTAATAGCTCCCTGCCCCTGTTTATTAATGACAAAAAGGCTCTAAAATACTGATGTAATTTAGTAACTTTTAAGTGTATTTGAAAGAAATGTGCTAATGGACTAAAGCTTCTCCTTATTTATTTTCAGAGAGGAAGACACTCTGCATTAACTACCATGTTAACAGTTTCAGCTAAGGAATGTTGTTTAGCTTATAAATTGCCTGAAAATGGGACGTGTTTGTGGAGCAATGCACCTCCTCCTAATTCATGGAGGTTGATGCTGGAAGATGAGAGAGGTCACCTCAAAAATGTTGAGCCCCTTCATTTAACTCTGTAGTTAGTGCTGGAATTGGCATATCTGTCAGCAGCTGACTGGGGAAGCCAGTAATAATTAATAGCCTCTTAACACTATCTTTTTCCTTTTCTTGGTCTTCCGCTCCGAATGCACTGATCTCGCTGTCAAATACTTACCTTGGTTTGAGAGTGAAGTTTAGAGTCTTAAGTATAGCAGACTCAAAGACTTGCTCTAAAAGCTAAAGTACTAACCATGATCTTGATTTCATTTGTTGGGTAATACTTGTATTGGTTTTGGAAAAGCTTCGCATTTGTTCTATAAGTAAATGATGTGACATCTACAAAGCCTGCACTGGAGTATCTATACTCAAAGTGAGTACTTTCCTTGTCTCCAGCTCTTAGTATTTTAGGGCAAGGCACCAAACTCTGTTTTTCCCTGTGTGTAAACTCCACTAGGCTTTTCCCTAGTACTAAAGGAAATGTAGTCCTGCATCCATTGCACATTTTCTATCTACAACATTACATTTAAATTTGTGAAAAGTGGACTACTTCCTTGTTGTGGATTGGATGTTATATAGTTGCTACTGATTTGTTGGTTTTAATACCCTTCTGAAAACAGAGTCCAGAATTGGTGTCATAGGATCTGAAATGAAAGTGGGAGAGAGAAAAGCTCCAATTTTTTTTTTCCAGAAGCTAAAATGGAGAAAAAGCAAAGTCAGTGAAGCTCATCATCATAATAATTATATTCTTAGTATTAATTAATGAAAATACTGCAGGAAGGTGTTGTTTTACACTACAGTTCTGTATTTAGATCTGCTAATGGAAGGTCGCAGGCTGAGCATTGCTTGTTCCGGACTGCTTGCCAAATTTCCTAAAGGATTCTCTTTGTCATGCAAGCTTTCCCCCCTGGCATGGCGCTTACATTCTGTACATGCCTCTGCTGCCACATTAAGTAATAGCATCTCCTTATTAAATCTGGAGTAACAACATGATTATTTGTGCTACTCCAATAAGTCACAAATGTATTAAAAATGCTTTTTTCCTCCCCTGTGTCTAGGGATCTCCTGATTCGTCTATTAAGCACTACACCTTTTGGATAGCTGTAGTATTTGTTGTTTTCTTAGGATCGGGAATAAAGGTCTTTAATTCATACGGTCAGTTGTATGTTCACAAAAAAACTTAAGTTTGTGTTCAAGAGCTTGATGCCCCTGTGGATAGTCCCACTGAGAGTGGCTGGGTAGTGTTCCTTCTGCAAATGCCCGGAATACTGCTTGAGGTGCTGCCACAAAGCCTGCAAGAGTCTCACCCTATCCAGGCAAAAGTGCTGAGCAGCGGGCTCCCTGCTTACTGCACAGAAGGCACCACTTCTCCTGCACCACCATATGGAGCTAGCTGATGCGTCTCAAAATTTTTGGGGCAGTTTTGACCTAGGATTTATGGGTTGGTTTTGCCTTTTAAAAGGGGGAATAGTAACAATAGATTCTAAAGCTCTGAAAATATTCTGTGAGCTAGGAAGAGTTTAACAGGTGGAAAAGCCAAAGCACAGAGATGGAGTTAGAAATTACACAGGAGTCTGACAGTTGAGACAGACCTTACGTTTCTGGAGGTCTAAGCCCGGTGTCTCAGGCAGCCTGAGGTTGCCTATGTCCCTTTACCAGGATGTTAGACTACTAACCTCTTGGTAGAACTCTCACCTCTATGAGCTGTGATCAAATCCTCCTGTACCCCAGGCAACCCCTGGCCTTTTCACTTGTTCGCTGAATGGCCTGAATAACATTCCCTGCCAGTAAAAAATACTTGCGGCACAGCAAGCATGGCCACCTCCACCTCCTCCCTGGCTTTTGCCCTCAGAGTTCCTCATTCACATTAATTCACAGGTTTTGTCTGTACTCACATTGGCTTTATTTTGTTTTTTAACAGTGTATCAGTTATCTTGCTGTACAAACCCAAGTGGAAACGAAGCAGTTGTGTTTGCTGTGAGAGGAGTAGCCAGATCTATACCCACACTTCTGGACCTGACATCTCTTAGACCGGAATGATAAAGGTAGGGTATCTTATCTCCATTGCTTGCTTGATTATTTTAGGGGAGAGTGCATGTGCAGTCATCTGGTGGTAAAACACACTTTATTTTGATTTAAGCAGTGAAGGCATGGCCCGTGCTAAGCCCAGGCACTGCTGAGATGCTTGTCCATCTGCTCAAAAGCTGCTGGTCCATAGCGAGTGGCTGTCGTTTTATATACCCGTGTCTGATGTGATTCAAGTTCATGTTAGATCACTTGTAGCTAGTAATCCAAACAGAGCTAATTCTGCTGCAGCTTGTTGTGTTGTAGCACAAATGAAAACTGAAAGTAGATTTGTTTCTACTTCTCCCGAACTTACTTTCCTTCTTTGGTCATCCAGCATCTTGGTATCTGTTGCCTTTGTATATTTGTACTTCAGTGACACAATCTTATAGGTAAGAACTCAATAACAGCCCCCCCCCCCCATGTTTAACACAGGGCAAAATAAAAAGGAATTCATTAGTTGAGGACCAAATGCGTGAGGAAGAACATAATTTGGCTGCATTATGGCTGCTTGTTAATCTAACTGGGTAGGTAGGAAAAAAAATGTAAAAGATTCCAAATCCTGGGGTTCACAAATATGCCTACATGGGCTTCATGGCAACATAGATTTGTGTGAGTACTTTTGTTTGACTGTAAGGTGTTTCACAGACTGAAGTGAATGTCTCTGTGTTCATAGCATCAGACTGTAGACACAGGGCTTGAAGACATAATAGGTGTGGAGGATGAATATTTGTCTTTTTTTGTCCATTCTTTTGTTCCCTCTATTCCTATGTTATGGCTTAAGAAACTGGCAATAAAAGAAATGCCCACATGTATAATAATCATATTATATTAAAGCAAATATCCTGCAGCAGTTTTCAGCGTCAATGAAGAAAAGGAGTCAGATAAATGACAGTCATGTTACTGCTTGGCTGAAGCAAACATGCTGTCCTTAAGTTACAGCTAAAGCAAAGTTTAAACTGGGAAAAAATAAGCTAAGAGAAATGCAAAGAAGGGACTCTGGTGACTCAAGAGATTTGGCTGTCATCTTCTGTTGTTTCCGTGCCTTACAGTAGCTGTTATCAGCGATTCAGGAAGTGAGCTGCTGGGATACGGATAGAACTTAGTACTGCTGATAAGGAAGTGAAATGATTGAAATGCCTGGTGTAGTGTTAGATAAGATGAAATGCCTAGTTTATCTCACAAGCAGAATTCTAGCAAGATCCAGGGAGGCTGTGGAGCTTTACTCAGTGAAACGCTGCAGGCTACCTGCGTGACCACAATACAAGCCAAACAGGATGGGAACTTTATATCAAGAATCTTCTCTGCACAGATCCCTTCGTTTGAACATGGGAGGATTTTGTGTTTCTGATTACATAAAGAGATTTACGGTAAGGAACTCCTTAGTGTTTTATTCTGAGCCTAGTTTGAAAGGGAAGTCTTTCTAGATGGCGCAGTATTGGGTTCTGTGCCTTTTGTAAAGGGCCATGTGTGTTTGACATTCTTGGCCAGGTTGGGCAGTCTGTTGGCTTGCAAAACACCTGCCGATGTCAAGGAGGTGTTTCTGAATGATGAGTGCAGGCTTTGCCTTTGTAAATAAATTTATTTTTTGTGAGAGCCTTGGCACATTAAAACTTTTATTCTAAGTTGTATATTTGTAGTATAGGATGCCAGACTACCATGCAAATTATGTGGAAGTTGGTTGTTACAGCTTTTTCCTTTAGTTGTCGTATGTCTGAGAGTTTTAAGACAATGAATCTGTCGGCAGGCTCACACTGAGATGATTTAATGAGGAGCCAAATTCGACCTATGGTAAAAGCAGTGCAATCAACTTGAATGCCAGGCGCTCAGTACCTCAAATGCGTGCTCTGTGTCAGGACTTACAAGTTGCGAGATCAGAAGCCCGTTGTGCAAGGGGCTGAGGAAACAAAGTGAGAGATTCCCACCGTGAAAGCTTAACCACTGATCACCAGACAGCAAACCCTGCAAGAGGAGAGAGATTTAGGGACATTACTGGTGGAAGAGAGAATAGAAATCTCCTTTTCTACCATTATTCATCAAACCACAATGTGTTTTAGTGCTGTCTGTGGAGTTAAGTTTCGGTTGCTACAGTGGCAGAAAGTCTAGGGAAACGCTGTTTCTGTTTTCTTCAGTTTGTTTGCATTTGCCTACTTTTTGAGTTGCTGCAAAGACCATTACCATCCAGACAGAAGCAGAAAATGGACTTAAGCAACCTTAAAAAGAATGCCACGTACATATAATACATTTCAAGTAATTAAAAAGAAAAAGTTCTAGGAGTTGCATTTTAAATGAGAATGGATCAGATTGTTGTGGGTTTTCTTAGGGCTGTTCAAAACTTTGAAGAAAGGATTTCCTCATGTATTTTGCTCAATGCTAGCTCTAATGGGCTTGCTTAAAGAGTTTATATTTGTGATTGTTTAGTTCTTTAAAGAACCAATGGATTAAATGTACTAAATCAACAGTGATAAACCAAATTCTGGCCCAGTTGAAGAAAATAACAAAACTGCTACTAATTTCAACAAGTAGAATCTTGTTCCAAAGCCTCCAATTAATCTGATGTAATATTTCATGTAGTGGATTTTATATAGCCAACAGTACAATACGATTTTCTGGATATAATTTATTACATAAGAAACAGAATGGCTCAGAAGACTAGGTAATGTCTCATACTCCTCTGGCCACATGATTTGTTGTCTATTTATGGCAACATAGCAGAAAAAAATTTGGCCTATTAATTTAATTGAATATACTACTCAACTGTTCTTTGTGCTGAAAAGACAACGATGTGTTAAATTGTTGGTGTCCAGCTTTTTGTTAAAGAAATATACTGAACAGCCTGAAATACATGGAATATTTTTTTGCTTGTTGCTGGAGGAATGCAAATGAAAGATCCTTCAGGAAGGACCGCAGAAGGTGGCTTTACAACCATCAAAGCAATGATCAAAGTTGTTTGGACTAGTCATGTCTTGGGGGGGGAAAAGTCAGTACTGCAGTTCTGTCTACATGGCATTCTGTGGCTTGGCTCTGTGCAGAGCAGAGTTAGTATTTTGCAATAATACGAAGGCTATAATGAGATTCAGAATATCTTGTTTCTCTTTAATTGATCTGTTGAGCGACTGAGTAATTCTTTAATTTTCATTGCTTCGATTTCCCTTCTGGTAAAACTAGTGATAATGATACTTCTCTTCTGAAAACATGTTAAGGTCCACAGGTAAAAGCTCTCATAGATTTAGTTTGGTTTGTTGGTTTTCCTAGTCCTCGGTGAGCTAAGAATCAAAAATAACTTTGTTTTGGATATCTTGCATTGGATTACATCACTCTGGTGAGCTTACCAGGCTCATTATGTTTATCGCTTGGAAAATGATGCTCTGTTTTATTCACAAAGCTAGCACTCAAATTCATTTTTGGAGTATACAACCAGCAGAGAAGTGTAGAAGGATAAATAGTGTCTTGGACCACACATACCGTTCTTATTAAAGTTGCTGAGAACTGGTCTAATCTGTAAGCTCAATATTAACCCTAGTGAGAGCTCACTTCCATGTAGAACGGCAGCCTATAAGTTGGGTTTGAGCCTGTTCCAGCAGGAGCTGATGAGTGTATATACATTTCTGATTTCAGTGGTTGCAGTGTGGAACCTGTTTGTTTGTGTGTGTGTTAACTGTAGTCTCTTTCTGGCATAGTACGTGATGATCTGCCTGCTTGTACTCAAGTAAGTGGCTGGCTCAGCTGATCCTGGTGTGGTGGAAGGACTCATAACACTAGGCAGCTCTGTAAACAGTGGCCTGAGTGTGTTTACAGATTACTTGGAAGTTTGCGTAGCTCAGATGCGCAGTGGAGGGTGTAGTTCATGCTCAAGCAATAAGATGAGGCGTTTTGTGTTTCTGAAATTAGTCAGACTCTTTGTTAGGAGAGGCAGTGCTAGAAGCATCCTAACATGTGCCTGAAGGCCAAGTTGCCTATACTTCCTTCAAGCTTCCTTTCCTTCCCTTGAGCTGAGCAGCTTTGATGTTCAGCTGCATCAATCCTTTTAACCTTGGTGGTGCCACTCTCTTTTCTTCTACTGACTTGCTGGAGCTGACTCTTATTTTGGGACACAGCCATGTAGTGAGATATCTGAATCACCTAGTCCTTCACATAAGCTTATCTTGATGCTCCTCTCCTACTTCTTGTTTGTGGTAGGGGGGTGTGCATACTGCTGTCATTATTGTGGGTAACATCTTGCTGATTTTGCTGCTCAGACTTATTTCTTCCAGGAGTCCTGTATAGGGTTATTTGGAACTCCTCAGGTACTCTTGGATCACATCTTGACCTTTGTGTATTTGTTTTTGAACGTTTTGCACTGCACAAAAATTACCTTTGTTTTAATCTCACTTGAACAGTTGTCTCCCATTTTGTGTAATTATTTGATGCTTGGATTACAGAGCTGCCGGGATAGGCCTGATGGAGACCAGGCCTCGACACCTGCAGTTCAGGCTCCTGTTTACCCAGGGAGTCACTCCTTTACTCAGCAGACTAGATCTGGGATCTCTGGCTCTGGGGCTGTCTGTGTACTGCAGAGGCCTAAACTACCATCCTTGGGTCCAGCGTCTTGGCAGTCCACGTGTAGAAAGGTGGACAGACTGAAAAAAAAAAAAAAAAACCCCAAAAAAACAGACGTAGTATGCCATTTTGTAGGATTGGGATTTTTAGAAAAATGGTTGGGAAATTTCTGAGCATCTCAGTTGTTAACGCTGTCTTCCCAGGCTTTGTGGGAACTCAAGAGAAAGATGTCATATGCTCCAATTTAAATTTTGCACCAGTGTATAGTGGTTTGCAGTCTAAATATATTCTATTGAGTATTCTTTCAGACAGTTCATATCCCAGAAACTAGAGTAGTAAACTATATATAGTCTCTGACATTACAAAACAAGTTTGTTTTCACCTTCTCCCGTGGCTGAATTGAGATAGCAGGAGCTAGCAGGTCCTCCTGCTGTTGTCTTCTATTTTTGTGCCTCACCTTTCACTCTCTCATTTGTGTCCTCATTTTGGTGTTCAGGCTTGAGCAGTACACGTGCTTTCTGGCTCACTCAACTTATTTACACATGCCTCCGACTTCAGGTATGTACTGTCCTGAATTCTTTTCAGAGACCTGATTCCTTCCAGCACTGTCATTGCATGCTGACTGGTATTGTATGAGGCTGGGTAGAATTGAAAAGAAATGCCCTTTTTCTATAAATAGCTCTGTTCTGGATATTTTCTTGATGGGTTCCTGTTCCCAGTTTCAGCTGAAGTCCCCCAGAAGCCCAGTGTGGGGAGCTTCAGCTTCAGGGTCCTGGTTAATTCTCAGCACCTCTTTAGGAATTGACACAGCTTGAATTGCATCTTCCTTGACCTCTCTTGCTATAAAAAGAAAATAGTTTGCTACAAATTTGATGATTGACCTTCTTGTTTCTGGGTTTGAATTATCAGTTTTAGGGCTGGAAAACATTGGCACAAGTTATCAAACGGCTGACTGGGTCAACCTGCTTCCGTACGGCAGTGTTGACCATGGCTGTCAGTGGTGGGTTGTAAGCCAAGTAGAAAGCTGCCAGTCCTTGCTGTGAGGCATTGAGCTTGTTTCAGTGCACTTTCCACTGTGTTATGGTCAATGCAGAACTTCATAAGATCCACTCTTCACTAGATTCAGTTTAGGGAAACTTGCAAAATTTTCCTGTCCTTCCTTTTATGGCTGAACAAGAGCCAGGGAGCTCTGTATTCCACCATTTTCACAGGCTGTGTAGAGACTCTTGGCAGGTGTAACTTGCTCACCTCTCTGCAGAATATTACTGCAGTCTTTTCCAGCATCCAGCCCAGCATTTTAACTACTCTCCTAATTTCTCACACTAAGATCTTGATGTACTGTTCCTAGATGTGTGGCTGGCACTGCCCTCCTACCCTTTAGTGACAAATACTCCTGATATCAACTAATATGAAATCTAAACCATTTATATCCTGGATCTTTTATCAACAGTGTTATTTGCTTGCTTTCCTCTGAGTGATTTTTGCTTTGTAGTGCCAGGACTTGCTGCTGTTTTTTTAATCTAACGCTGATAATCAGTGTATCTGGGTTACACTACAGCTGTCTCTGCAATGCATCTGGAAATTAATTTGTCACTGATCTAATAGCAGAATCACAAAATTATGGTTCAGTAGTTTTAATTCAGGACCGTCTTATGTGCGCAGAGAACCATCTATGTGGTTGCTTAAAATGAATACTCCGTAGTCTGTTGGCTGTTGCCTTAAGGTAGCAAGGTGGTTCAGAAGCAAAACTTCCTGAGTTCTGATGGAAGCCTTGCAGAGAAGCACTTGGGGGTACTTACTGTTCTGGGGGTGGAAATGGCTGCACCAAATGTGCTCTGGAGTTCTGTTTTTACTAGATATTTGTACTGCGATACAGATGGAGAAATGTATCACTGTGCTTAGTCATACCACTGAGGCCCTACCTCAAGGCTTCCAATTCATGCCCAACTCTTCTTAAACTATCTGCTTTAGAGAGATAAACTTAAAAAATTATCTCCTCATTTCTTGCTCTGGAAAGCTTGATGCCTGTTATTAGTCGCTTTCTGCAATTCCACGGGCATGCAGTATAATTTTCCTTTAGACAAGCTTTTCTGTAGACGACAATCTTTTGTTTGTTTCCTGTATCTTTCTTCCAACTTGATGAAAGCCATTTTAAATTTAGCTGGAGATCTTTTGCACATCTGCAATGGATGCAGCATTTCTTGTGTTTTTTTTGCCAGACGTTTAAGCATTCACCTAAGGGAGTGCAAGCAGCTTCTCTGTGAGTATTTGATTACTGAGAAGAGTTAGTAAAACCACCGGATTTTGTTCCCAAACTTTCTTACTCTGAATCCTTTTCAA
Source organism: Ibidorhyncha struthersii (assembly GCA_013398815.1). Classification (NCBI taxonomy): domain Eukaryota; kingdom Metazoa; phylum Chordata; class Aves; order Charadriiformes; family Charadriidae; genus Ibidorhyncha; species Ibidorhyncha struthersii. Next base: position 4,156 of record VZSZ01006938.1, on the reverse strand, counting down.
AGCAGAGTTTGTGTAGAGACTAAGCCTGAACTGATGAAGTTATTCCTGTGTTTGTGAATGACATCAAAGCAAAATGTCAGAGATATCTAGATCAGCAGGTGAATATAGCATGTAACAGACTTCATTATAGGAGAGATGACTACTTACGTGATTTAGAATTTCCTTAATATGGTGTTCTGGTTATTAGTGGGGAATAGCAATGTCATGGAACATTCTTACTTAAAAAAATAAAAATTTCCTCCGCTGTTAGGTTCTTGTAAAGACCATTATTAGCAAGGAACACTGAGCACAGTACTTGGTGTTTCTTGTACCACAATGGCAACCCTCAGATGGAAATGTGAGAGGGGAAAAAAATCAGTGACATAGACTCAAGCTTGCACAAGGCCTGAAACAATGGCACTAACTGCTTTTGCAAGTGCTTGGGAACAGTTTCCAAAAGTATGCGTTGGTAGCCAAAGCACACTCAAGTCCAGCCAAATGGTTTGCGAGTGCTGGAGGTTGCCCCTCGTGTGGCTGTCCATGAGCACTTCCTTTGCTTAATTCCAGTGCAGGCTGGATTTGAGGTGCTTGTGAGTTTTACCTTTCAAATACTTAAATCAACGCAATGTAAAATTGTGCTGAAGGTTATCATGCTTCAGTCAGTAACGATGAAGGGCAGAAGGGTAGCTGGGGGAACACTTTTACTGCCTTTTAACTTCAGAAATATGAGCGGAGGAGCCAAGGAAGTAAGTGGATAGATTCTTATAGCAATTGTCAGTTGTGGTGTTGAGAAAGGTGAAGTTGGAAACAATGCTTACAAATTAGCAAGTTAGTACAGCTCTGTGTGTGCTTTTTTGTGGTAATTTTTCAAACTTGAAGTTGAGAAGGTCTTCTGAAGCAGGAAGGGAACAGAAAACAAGACAAAGCGCAGTGCAATTTGGTGACTTTCATCTTCTCAAACAAAAGCGGTTGCTGGCAAAGCAGAGACCTTTCTGAGGGATTTGATTTGAAGCCAGGCAAATTTCAAGTCAGCAAGAATGTTTGTGCTGGTTTCAGTGTGTTTTGGAGCTAACTCTGGATTAGGTAAGGGTTGGGTTTTTTTTTCTGAAAAGGTGACTGTCTAGAAATGACCCTTTCTTATGCAACAGATCTGTTCCATATATATATTTATACCAAGAAACCTATTGTATCACTTCAAGAATTTCCTTTTACTTGTTTTATTCCTGTTGGCATCACTGCACAGCCAAGGCTATTCTTCTCCATTATGGCGGATCCCTACTGATTTACAATTGCTTGTACCGAAGTAGGCTGTTGTAGATGCAAGAGCTTTTGGCAAGTGCAAAAGGTGCCTTAGGGTTCTCTGCTGAGCTCCTAGTAGCAGTGAGAAAAGCATCTTGCAAATGAGAGGCTTCTTGAATCCAAGGGTAACTTTTGTGGCTGACCTTTAAAATCAGCAGGCTTTACGAGGAACTGACCGAGTTAGATATAAAATTACTCAAATTCAGGGAAAGCAGAAGGAGCAACATGACTTTTCTGTTCAGTTTCCAGAGGAGAGCTTTTTGTTGGAGGGTGTGGGGGAGTGGGAGGGCGAATCCTTATGACCACACTAGTGAAACATTGCTGATTACCACTCTTCTGGTCCAAGTGGGTAAAATAGTTTAGTAGCTGCTTGGGATTTTTAAAAAAAGATGGGGGGGAGGGGAATTGAAAGAATGAAAATTAAAAGTACTGAGACAGCTTCTTAAAGTAACTTCTGTGGGTAACAGCCTTGGTGAGGATAAGCTCTGGGGTCAAGTGAGTGAATGTGGATGGGCAACAGGTGCTCTCTTGGCCTCCTGAGATGCAAAGTAACCTGGAGGAAGGACTTAAAGGTTAAGCCATGTGGGCAAATGGTAAACAGTGTTATCTAGAAATCTCATCACTTTGATGTAAATGAAATGTCATAATTGATCTGTTCAGCTATCTGCTGTCAGCTGCTTGATGGAGATGCATTACAATACTACCCGTGATCTCAGATTCGTTAACCTATCCTTAGCTGTGCCGCTGCCTGGGAGCATTATACTTAGAATCAGTTATTTGCAAAGGAATAAAATAGAAGGAGGGGAAGAAGGTCGGGACTTGCAAGAGAGTGTTGCGTAACCTACTGTGTTAAGAGTTTTCTGTCATTAAATATATAGAAAAAGGGGGGGCGAAGTTTGTATAGTGATTAAGAATTTGTTGATCTAGTACTACAGTAATGCTGTGCTCTTGTGAGCTAGGCAATACTGAAATGTATCATGCCAGGGTCACCTGGGGAGACTGATAGTGCTTTATAGACTTACTGTGCAGGTGGATTTCAACCAACAGCCGAGACGAGTAATGTGTTAAATGTCAGGTTCTTGGCCTTCTAAAGTGGGTGTGGGCTAGTTTCTAGTACACCACCAAATATGGCAGATGGACATCTTTTGTCTGATCTCAGCGGGAAACTCGGCTGTGGGACTAGATAGACTTATCCAGACTGTATGGCAAGTCTTAGCCTTGGAAGTTACTCCTCTAAATTAGAGCCAATGCCCCTTTCAGCGCTTGCCATTTGTCATCGAAATTGGTCTCTTGCTGCACCATTACTCTGTGGACGTGATTTATTACCTTTTATGTGTCTAGGAAACATGCTGTTCATGAGAAATTACTCACTGGTGTAGGGCTTAATTTTTCAAAAGTTTAGGTACCCTAAAAAAATTTAGTTACCCTTTCATTTGCTGGGGGGGGACTAAGAAGTTAATGTTAATGAGCTGCAGCAACTAGGTGTAGATTTAAGTAGATTTTCAGTGTAACTTGAAAAAGTTGACAACTGGTTTCTAAATATGTGAAGGATATTTATTAGCATTTTTCTGCCTGATTAGTGTTAGCAGATGTAGCCAGATTGTTTTGAGCTTATCTGCTGTTTGGGTTTTTATTTTTTGTAAGCTCCTGATGTTTTACCACATTGAGTTCTTCATCTCCTTAGAACTTTGTTGCATTGCAATCACTGCAAACTTCTCACAAGGCCCCCAAGTTCTCCGTAAAACTTTGACTTTGTGTTGGCCTTTTAAAAGTGTTTTTTTTTTTGTTTTTTTTTTCCACTTACCTACATATTTTCAGCCATCTCCAGTTTTACTATGTTGTTGGAAGCAGTGCAATAATCTAATGAGATGATCTGTTTGAGCAGCTGGTTTTAACCTCTGTGACATTTCTTGTTTGGGATATAAGCCTCTGCTGTCACTTTACTACATGCTGTAGATTTTCTTACTTTTTTTTTTTCCTATACACCCCATATTTGTGTTTTTTTCCTTCCTCTGGGTCAGAGCTACCAAGGAGGGATCATAACTGAACTGCCATATCGTACATTCTTTGTGTCGAATGTGAATTCTTCTCTTGTTTTCTGACATCTTTATTTCATAACTGTGAGAGTGCGTGGGGTCGAAGCCAAAGAGGAATAAACTCTCATTTCCCCCTGAGAATAGAAGTGTCTTTGGCATCATCAGTTCAAGGTCACTTGCAGTTCTGGTTCTCCAGCATTTGCGTTCCTTTTCTTTGGCACTCCTGAGATACTTGATAGCTTGGAGATATTTTAAAGGTATCCTAGAATTTCATTTCAGTTCGGCTCTTAATGGAATGGAAGCAGTTGCCTGCATGCTCCAGATCACAGTGCTCATTTTTTATTACCTGGAATAAACAAGCATAAATCCACAGGAGACCAGTTATCATCAGAAACTTTACTTAAGTTACATCCAGACTATGATGGAGTCTTGTGGCTCACCAGTTCATTTTGCCAATTACAACACGGGGTGACTGAGCATAGCTCTGCAATCTACAGATTCACTCATGTTCGTTGCTCGTACAACACTTCCAAGTTTGTCAGATGTAATTTGGGGAGTACTGAAGATGGAGCAATGTGTGTTACTGTGAAGCCACTCTCCATCATCTTTGAAAGGTCATGGAGAATGCAAGAGGTGCCCGAGGACTGTAGGAAAGCCAATGTCACACCAGTCTTCAAAAAGGGCAAGAAGGAGGACCCTGGAAACTAAAGGCCAGTCAGCCTCACCTCCATCCCTGGAAATGTAATGGAACAGCTCATTCTGGATGTCATCTCTAAGCACGTAGAGGAAGAGAGTGTTATCGGGAGTGGTCACCATGGATTCACCAAAGGGAAATCATGCTT
>VZSZ01006931.1:248617-290396 GCA_013398815.1 Ibidorhyncha struthersii | reverse complement strand
GGTCCTGCATGTGGGCCGGGGCAATCCCATGCACAAATACAAGCTGGGCGGGNAGTGGATTGAGAGCAGCCCTGAGGAGAAGGACTTGGGAGTGTTGGTGGATGAGAAGCTCAACAGGAGCCGGCAGTGTGCGCTCACAGCCCAGAAAGCCAGTGGCATCCTGGGCTGCGTCCCCAGCAGCGTGGCCAGCAGGGCGAGGGAGGGGATTCTGCCCCTCTGCTCTGTTTCAGTGAGACCCCACCTGGAGTACTGCATCCAGCTCTGGGGACCCCAACATCAGAAGGACATGGACCTGTTGGAGCAAGTCCAGAGGAGGCCACAAAGATGATCGGAGGGCTGGAGCACCTCTGCTGTGAGGACAGGCTGAGAGAGTTGGGGTTGTTCAGCCTGGAGAAGAGAAGGCTCTGGGGAGACCTTATAGCCCCTTCAAGTAACTAAAGGGGGGGCCTACAAGAAAGCTGGGAAGGGACTTATTACAAGGGCATGTAGTGATAGGACGAGAGGTAATAGCTTCAAACTGGAAGAGGATAGTAAAGAATTTCTTCCTAATATCTAATCTAAATCTGTGAGGGTGGTGAGGCCCTGGCGCAGGTTGCCCAGAGAAGCTGTGGCTGCCCCATCCCTGGAGGTGTTCAAGGCCAGGTTGGACGGGGCTTTGGGCAACCTGGGCTGGTGGGAGGTGTCCCTGCCCATGGCAGGGGGGTTGGAACTCAGTGATCTTCAAGGTCCCTTCCAACCTAAACCATTCTATGAAAGTGTGGAAGTACTAAGGAGGGGAGGGAGGGTTGCATTCAATCAGAAGGCTCATCTCTTCTTAAGTACAAGAATACATAATCCCTTCTTCATTCAAATTCGCTGTCTGTGTTTTTAAGGAAAATATTTAATCCCTAAATTTGCATCTGAACTGTAAAATACTTCTGTCAGGAAAAAATTATTTCTATGTTGTTTGGGTGAGCTAGGTGGAGTTTACTTTAAATTTGTTACTTTAGCATGAGCTTTTTTCCCCTTTCTTCAAAATAACTTTTCAAGAGAAATAAGCGGAAACCTGAGAACATTTGAAAAGCAGTTTGTAGGAAAGGCCCAAAGCTTGGCTTTGGGTCTAGAATTTTTGCTCTCGTAGGAGATACAGTTAATTATAGAAGATTATAGGAAATGAACAAAAGACTTGTTGCTTTAGGGGGTGGTAGAACTACTGTTTTTTGCAGTCTTCTTAAGTGACAGCAATGCAGAATTTGTACAAATTGGCACATTTTGGTTATTGTTGGTTTTCATTTTGGCAGCATCCGTATTTTCTGTATAGTTGGTCTGACGCCTAACTGAGGTCATATGTAGTCTGCTCAGGAAATCCTAGTAATTTTGCATTTTCTTATTTTTACTGTTGTAGTGTTAAATTTGCCTAAAATGTGTTTTGAAGTAAGGACATGTCTTGATTTGTCTGCGGTATCTCAAATTTCTGAAGAATGCAGAAATTTGAAGGAGGGAAGCAGTCAGGGATGTGAGCAGTCCAAGGACAAGGAAACTTCTCCAAACCTACTTTATTCCCTGCAGTAGAAAGAGAAATATGCAGGGAAAAAAATTGGCTTTGGATTATGCACATACATTTGATTTGTAGGCTAAATAGGGTGGTTGTTAATTTTTGTTGTTTATTTTTAATATCCTGTGCTTTTATGTTGAAATATGCATAGTATATAATTGCTGAGGCTGTTGCTTGTGTATATTGGTATTTATTTCACTTTGTGGTTTATAATATACACTCTGTAGATAACTTCTGTTACATTTTTAACTCCTACACTGACTGCGAATTAAATATTGATCTGTATGTTGCTGGTTTTTAAGCTTCAAGGCACTTCTGAGTTGTGGTTAACTGATCTCCAGTTCCATACTTTAACACAGTGGTGGTTCTGAAAGCAAGCCACCCGAATTAAATTACTGTATGTTTGACAAATATGGTTCACAGTTAACTGATTTCAGAAACTTGAGACTAGCTTGTTTTGCTGTGCAAGTTACTCTTTGAAATGCATGTAAATATGAAGGGAAGATAAGGGTAGAACCTAATAAGAAATAAGGTACTGCTCACAAGTTTTATATTATAAAAGTAATGTTATTTGCATGTAAATTATTTGGAATTCACATCATTTACGCTGTCCATCTCATGGCATTCAGTTTCCTAAAAACCCCAAACTCAGACCTCAGTGTTCTGGAGCTTTCCGTTGCAAACTTCAGCATTTAGCCAGTAATCAATGCTGTAATCCAGTCCATGAATGTTCCCAGCGTAGGTTTCTCCTAGCTTATTGTCAGAATTCATACATATGAATTAAATTTCATCATCTGTCATGGTTTTCTTAAATAACAGAATCTTGTCCCTAAAAATACTTTTTTTTTGTGGCTGTTATATGAGGCTATATGAATTATTTCAATCTTTTTATGCTACTTAAAAGCATTTGGATGCATGTTCTTAATCAATGTTACAATTGATTGCCTTTCATTTGAATAACATACCTAAAGGGTATTGGGGTGGAGGTCCACCAGGTCTCTACTCGTGGGCTTTTAAATATTACATTATGACCAACAGGAACAGTGTTTCATAGAGAAGCTGTTGAGTTCAGCAGTTGAAAAGAGCTGTTTATTACTTGGAAGTCTTGTCTCTGAGCTGATAAGAGTTAGTGTACTGCAGTGAGATTGTCTTAACTCTTCAGCAGGTAGAGTGGGGGTTCCTTGTTTGCTCTTTCGTGTTTGAGATGTCACTGAAAAAGCGGATGTCAGGAGGGAGAGCCTTGTTGGCCTTAGGGCATCAGATGTAGTAGGTTGACTCCATCAATCAGCAGTTTATAAGGAGACAAGGTGTCCACTGATGATCTGCATGGAAGGGAGCACAGGTCATTGGAACCGTTTTGTGACAAAACTGCTATATGGACTTACCCCAACTGCAAAAGCAACATATTTGCGTTTTGAACGGCTTTAGTTTTAGGGTTTGGGATGGAGGCTGACAAGAAAATGGGGGATTAAGTCCTGTGGAGGTTAAATCTTGGATGCCTAAATAGAGGAAAAAGTCCTTAGTTTCTTGGTCTAGCTTCGTATTTTTGTACTTTGGGGAAGAGATGGTGGAGTTGGAACTTTATATTCTCGTAGTATTAACTTCTTAAAAAGCCAAACAAGACAGAATTTTTCTTGAAACTTCAAAAATAGATGCTCTGGATGTAGGACAGGTCAGAAAGGTAAAACTTGTGTGTTCTTGCATTCACGTTAGTGCTTTGGAAAGTGGCCTTGGGGTAAGTCACTTGTGTCAGCCCAGCCTCGAAACTGCACGTTGTAATTTTTCGAACAGTACCATTAATTTCTGGACTTTAAATTTATAGAGCTGTATGTAATTGCCCAATCTGTTGACGTTGTCTAATGTCTACAGACAGACGTGAATATGTCTTCAGCAGAAACCTGAAATCTTTCTTTTTTGATACTGCTTTTTCTGAGGTGGCCTAAATGAGTTTTAGCTAGCAGACTCTAATCGTACATTGTTGGGATAAACCTTTTTGTATACTTTCTCTGTAAGAGGTGGGCAGGCCCAGACGATGCCCCCCTTCCCTGTACAGAAACTCTTAGACAGGATGAAACCATTAGAAGTCATGGGCCTCATCACTTCGCATCACACTTCCCCTCTCCCCACGGTCGTGTTCGTAATGTCAGTATCGCCTGATTTTATCCTGTTTTCCTTAATAATTAGAATTGTACTGTACACCACCTCTCCGTTATCTTCTCCCCCACGCTTTTTTGGCCATAAGCTGGTTCCTAACAACTTCAGCACAGAGGCAGAAGCTTCAAAACACAGCTAAACAGAGCTGCTGATTTCAGGCTGCCAACATCAGCGAGCACGCATCGAATCATAGAGTGGTTTGGGTTGGAAGGGACCTTAAAGATCATCTAGATCCAACCTCCCTGCCATGGGCAGGGACACCTCCCACCAGCCCAGGTTGCCCAAAGCCCCATCCAACGTGGCCTTGAACACCTCCAGGGATGGGGCAGCCACAGCTTCTCTGGGCAACCCGGGCCAGTGCCTCACCACCCTCAAGAGTGAAAAATTTCTTCCTAATGTCTTCCTACCTGATTCTATGATTTTAAAATGGTGTATTTAAATGTTTTAATATTTTAAGAAGGTAAAATTGTGTTGGAAGTGTGTAAGGCGATCTGGTGATCATGGATATCCTACGAAGCACCATGCTGTGCCATTCATCTGCATCATAGTCTTGCTTCCTAAATTCAGAAGCTTCCTGGCCTTGCCTTCGGTTTTCCTTTGTGCTGTAAAAAGTGATCAGTTGCTCGGGTAAGAATAAGTCTGAAAACTTACAAAAACATCAGTAAGGGGACGGGATTCATATGGCTAAATGGTATAGCAGATAAATAAAACCCCTATTTTTTCTAGAGTTCCAGTCCTTGGAAAAACTCTAAGGAGGGGAAAGCTTTAGGACTGTGTACTTGAAGATCAGTAATTCTCCAGCTATGGAGAACTTCTTGTAGGGTATATCTATATTTTATTTTTTTTTAACCTGTAGATTGATCATGGAGACATTTAGTTGCACTATGGGAAAAAATGTGAGTCTGCTCTAAAAGATTATGTGTATGCACAATGTGCGATCGCAGCCCAGAAGGCCAACCACATCCTGGGCTGCATCCCCAGCAGTGTGGCCAGCAGGGCGAGGGAGGGGATTCTGCCCCTCTGCTGCGCTCTGGTGAGACCCCACCTGGAGTGTACTGTGTCCAGCTCTGGGGCCCTCAACATCACAAGGACGTGGACCTGGTGGAGCAGGGCCAGAGGAGGCCATGAAGATGATCTGAGGTCTGGAGCACCTCTGCTGAGAGAGTTGGTGTTTGTTCAGCCTGGAGAAGAGAAGGCTCCGGGGAGATCTTCTTGTGGCCTTTCAATGTAGAAAGCGGGCTTCTGAGAAAGTCGGAGAGAGTCTTTTCACAAGGGCCTGTAGTGACGGGACAAGGCGCAACGGTTTTAAACTGAAATAGGGTATACTTAGACAAAATATAAGGAAGAAATTTTTCACTCTGAGGATGATGAGACAGTGGCCCAGGTTGCCCAGAGAAATTGTGGTTGCCCCATTCAAGGCCAGGCTGAGCCCGGGTTTTGGGCAACATGATCTGGTGAAAGATGTCCCTGCCCACAGCACAGGGGGTGGATTTAAATGATCTTTAAAGGTCCCTTCCAACCCAAACCATTCTCTGATCCACTGATTGCAGCCTTGCTGGGTACAGGGAGTGCTTTTTGGCCACTGGCAGAGCTAATCCAGCCAGATCTGCTACAGTGATATGAAAAGTTACTGCTCTACTTTCTGGAGGTCAGAGCTGCCCAGTTTACCCCGAATTCTTCTAGGGGATTTCTGTGGTTTTTCTCTTAGAAATAGAGACACACTCCATAGGTTTTCTTCTGGCCTCGTGACTTTTGTCACTGCTCTGTGATTCGGGAATTGGGAGAAAGCAGATAAATTGACTTATTAAACCTTCTGCCAAATGAACACAATTTAACATCCTTGTCATTTAGGCTGAAAATAATTCACTCGTTCTTTGAGCTTCCTCCGGTTTGCTCTGAGCTTTCAGTATCCGGTTATTAAGAACTCGTGCATTTCTTTTGTGGGGCTGCAGCAGACAAATACAAAGTAGAAATTATTTCGACTCCAGTTCCGTGACATGTTGTTAGCATCTGCTGCCCAAAATTCCTTTGTACTGTCACAAATGCTTAATTTGCAGAATGACGAAATAAATATTAACTGTACCAGAGCTGGCAATGGAATAAGTACACACCACAGTTCTTTTAATTTGATCTCTTTCTGCATATCGGCAAAGACGTATGTGTTCAGAAGTTCCTGAAATACCGGTGACCTTGTGCAGGAGCTGGATGATTTTTGCGCCAGAATTACTTCAACATATTTGAGCAAATTTAAGTTCACATTCACTCTGAACTTGATTAGATCTTGAATCAACTTGCACTGGAAATAAGTCTCTTTGTAATAATTACTGAAAGCTTGAATAAGGTTTTTAATTTGGACCCTAAGCCATTTTCTTTCTCATTTATGCTTCAAGCTTGAACTAGAATGATTTTTTTGAGGGCGAGTTTTAGGATACCTTCACCAGCAATTTGAACAGAGAAGATTGGGGAGAAGAGATGTTGATGAACTCAATGTTGTTTCAATATTTTGATTAATTTTAATTTTTTAATAAGCATTGCATATGTGTTCTGCACACTATGAGAGAGATTGTTATGATGTGTTCTAAATGACTTAGTGTGCCAGGGGTGCCCGACACTCCGTACATGATAAATTGAAAACTAGATCAGTGTAATTAAAAAACGTTCACCTTCTTCATGTTACTGAGGTTGAAAGTGCGTGAAACAACTGTCGGTTCCGTTCTGCATAATCACTGTGACCAGGTTTCATTCTTTGTTCTTCCTTTTGTGGGATTCAGTGGCATCTGACTTTGTCCAGGTTGGATGAGGAGCAAACTGTGTAGCTTTTATTGCTGGTCTTTCCTTCTTCCATGCCCAATGAATGTTCAGAAAAGGAAAAGCTTTTTAGAGAACAGTCCTCAAATAACGTATCCTTGTTTGACATAACAGAAGAGGTGAGCTGGTGCTGTTTTTTCAGGCACACTGTGTAGTGGGGTAACAAATAAACTACAATATCAGTGAGGAATTTAAAAAGCTCAGCAATGTTATTTCTTGGTTTAGGCATTATTATTATTATTGTTGCTGTAGTTTCCTAAGGTTTATATTGTGGTACACAAGACTTAAGTTTTACTGCCTCCTAGCACTCATTGTTGGGGCAGAAAGCATACGTTTTTTCTGTGCGCTTCTTTGTGGTCTTGAATTTTTATCTTTGTGCAGAAAATATTTGTTCACTGAGTCCAATCTACATAGAGCTGTACCGAATACGCTTATATAATTAGGATTTTTGTGGCCCTTTTCTGTTTATTCTTAAAGGTCCACATCATGATTTTCTTTATTTCTGCCAATGCACGTTACAGCAAACTTGCTGATAAGGAATCGTGATACATCAACAGTGTATGTATTCACCATTAGCGTTGCATTTTATATATCAATAAAGCAAGTTCAAGTAAGATGTAATTGTACAAGTGTATATGCTATATGATCCCTTTCCATAAATGGAAACACCTGTTAGTGGAATGTTTGTGTACCTTTCAAGTGAAACACCTTAACATCAGCAGAAATAGTAAATTTCAGACTTTTTTTTAATAGTAGATGCATTTTGTATTGGCAAATTTTTTTTCTAGGAAGTCATGCCTAGATACAAAATTATGGTAGACTTAAAATCAATTTAAAATAGACCTGCAATACTCTGTAGTACTTAAGTATTTACCAGTATGAGGGGTTTTGTTTTACCTCAAACCGGGATATAAGGTAAGTCAGAATTACTAAGGGATTTAGCGATTTTTAGCAAAGAAAGTAATGAGCGTGTTTTGTGAACAGCACTCCGTCAGGGTTCCTTTCCCCACTGCTGCCCTTAAAATTGGCTTGTTAGTTATTTGTGAGGAAAATCGGTTTGACAGCCCTGAAGGCAGGAGTATTCATTTCACAGTAGAAATAGTGCCGTCGTGCCATAGCCTTGGCCCTGGGATGACAAGAGCTGCGTCTTGACGAACCGGCTCCACTCTCGCCCCAGGACCGCTCGGGTACCTCCAGCTCTGGGGCCGCCGGGCAGGGCTGACTTAGTAGATGTGTCCTCCTGTAACTTATGTTAACTTATAGCTTCAAACTGTTGTGTTGGACCTGTTACACTGCAGCTTTCTGTCATTGTCTTTTGGCATTTCTGTGGGTAATCTGATTATTTTAAATCAAACTTGATAAATTTGGGGTAGGATTGTAAGTTGCTGCTTTCCTCATCTGAGGCAGCAGGGACCCAGACCTAGAACGCGTTCTGTTCTGCCCCGTGCATTTATCCAACCTGGTTTTGGCCAGGAACCTACACAGGAGATGTGAAGTGTATATAAATTGAGTTTTGTCTTTGCTGGCCTTGTCTGTCTCCCTAGTGCCTGTGGAGTCTGTTAGTATTGTATGAAATAATATTTTTTAGGAGATTTTACTTCAAAAATCGCAGTCCTGGCTTGTGTGGGAGGTGCCACTTGAGTTAGCTGCCGGGGGAGATAATTGCAGTGTTAACTTAAAACCACAGCTCTTAGACACAGCATTGAGTCTACAGACTGTAGAGTTTATAGCATATCTAATGTTTATCTGCCACCTAAGATGTAATGAATCTTAAATCTTTTTGCAAGTATTTCTGGTGGTCTTAATCTGTTTCATGCCAGAGGCAGAGGGAAATAATGCATTCAACTTTGTCAAATTAGGTTTTTACTGTGCATTAAATTGATTAAATAGAGCAGCAGATTAAGGCGAAAAATACTATCTTAAATTGCAATTCAGGACTGATAGAATCTTAATGATGCCAAGCTGAATTTTTTCAGCGGGTTTGTGGGTATGAGAATCCATTAATCATATACGCTAGACTCCGTGCTACTGTATTGGAAACAAACTATTTGACTTGCTGGCTTTGCTGATACGAGTAATGGCCGTGTTTGGAAGTCGGAGCAAACAGAATATGGAAGCTGCACGCATGTTGTGTTCTGTCAAGCCAACTGGGTCTCCTGTTTGATCATCATGTTCTTGCAGAGAACAGACGTGTTGGGGGTTTTCCTTTTACACGAACGACAGTGTCTTTTGAGAGTCGCTCTCCGATGGCTACATGACAGAACCAATTAGGAGAAGAAAGCCTGTCTCATGTTGTGTACTGAAATTCTTCTGTCTGCGGTTTTGTTCCCTCACTAACCCCTTTTTCCCTTTGTAATCTAGTTTTCCTCAGTCATCTCTTGCTTTCTTTGTCCTGGTGTATGTGTGTGTTTTTTCTTTCGCTGTTTGGATTATTTTTTTTCTGCCTCTGGTTCCTGCCCACCTCACTTGTCATCTTTTTTGTTGTCTTAATTCATCCTCCATTTATTTTCCATCTGGAAAACTGTATAAAAGGGGACAGCGGCAGGAGAGAAGCTAGGGAAAAGATTTTTTTCTATTTCTGCTGGTGTATCTGCCTTGCGTGGGGAAGAGGGAGGAGGGAACTGACCGAACACAAATACTACTGTCATGAAACAACAAGAAAAATTATGTCACTTGAGATGAATGCATAATATATAGCCTTATAACTACACTTTTGCCCTTTCCTGATTTGTTGTCTTTATTTCTGTTGCCCCTAAATTCCTATTTCAGACCCTGGGATAGGCTCTGTGTCTTTTTGGCTTAAAAATAATTACATATGGTTGTGTAACAGTAGAAATAATATTTGTTATTATCTCCTTGCTAATTCTCATTGCCTTGTGTCCGCACTGACAAATAATTTATTCAATCTAGATGGTTTTTTGAAATAACATTCCTTTGTGACCTAGGTTTTGGGAAGCTTTTTTTTCCCCACTTTTTCTTTAAAAAAAACACCCCAAAACAACAAACAAAAAACCCCACCAAATAAACAAAAAAAAATCCCACCAACCCTCAAAAAACCCAACCCACCAGAATTACACTTTGCAGCATTTTGTGCCTCCAAACAGTAGAGTAGTTGGAAGCGTTGTGATTTGTGTCCCTAGTAAGATGTGTGAGACATGCTGAAACGAGAAGATTACAGTAAAGGAGTCTTCCCTGTGCTTGTGGTGGTACATTTATTGGAAGTTTGTCTAGCACATGGAGCATGCTGTCCTCAGTTCTCTGTTATTTCTTACATTGTTTAGATCCAAAACTGTCATGTCTCACTGGAGAATTGATTTCAGACTGTCTGTAGCTCTGGCTGCAAGTGCCCTAAGCCTTATGCCTGTGGAAATGCCCATTTGTTGTAAAGGGATGTTACGTTTCACGTTGAGAACAAGCTCTAACTGCAGCAAAATTTCTCTCTATCCATACTATCACTATTAGACTAAGAAAACACTGTTTTTTTTTTTGGTTAAAAATAGATTTCAGCTTGTTTATTGGGGCAGATCTCTGTACAGAACAAAACTTCTGCAGCTGCTGTCAAGTTCCCTTTGAATGCCTTGCAGTAATCCCATTGAGATCAAGAAAACGTTTTATTTTTCAGGCACTAAGTAAGTTAGTCTTTTCATGCATGCAAGCAGTAACTAGTAATGGCCCTTTTTTAGGTAAGTACAATGTATATGCCAAGATTATAAACTTCTGTTAAACTTTTGACAAACCACTTTGTGTGTTCTTCACTGGAAAGCCGTCCTTCAAATTTTTTTCCACCTCCCTCCTTCCCTCCATGCTGGCTGCATTGATTATCTTCAGCCTTCTTTCACTCGTCTTCAGTGTTCTGTAACTTCAAATGAAAAAAACTTAAAACTCTAATTCTAGCTTCTGAAAAACTGCTGTAACAATGGAATCCATGTGTGGGCCATAGCCATGGAAACGGCGTAATTTTACAGTGCTGGAACGTGAAGGGAATGACTCTCCCAGCTTTCTAAGAATTTGTCTTTAAAAAAAAAAAAAAAAACAAAGAAAACCAAAAAAACCAAAACCCCCCAAACTTGCAAAATACTGTTTTAGTATTCCAAAAAGAAATTTTGAGTGTTTTTGTTACATTGTTAAGAAGATTTACAGTAACAGACTGAGTAGTTATCCCTTTAAAAACAAAACAAAAACACCCCACCTCAAACACCCTAAAAAAAACTCCAAACCCAACCAAACAAAAAAAAACCCACTGAAAAAAGCAGTTTTCTGTTACATTGTCTTCCGGGATCTGTATCTCCATTTGAGTTACTTCTTCAGTATTTTGCCTGAAGTACTTTCCTCCTGACTCTCTCCTTTTCTTGGTTGCGCCCTTGGTGATTATTTCTGTACCTGGAAAAGCATTTATTTTACGTTCTGAAACATCTACATGCTGTTGCTGAGTTCCTGTCATACGCAGAGTGCAAACCAGCTTTACTGGCACGCAGCGCTGGTTTGTAATTGAGTACAGGAACTATAAAATCCTGTCACCTTTTGACAACGTGGGTGACTTGTGGTGGCACGCTGTGAGTCCATCGTGGAGGACGACAAGGGAAATTCAGTGATAGCAAGAAATGCCCAGGCAATGTTTTGTCGTCTTTAAAAAAAATACTCCACTAAAGGTATCACTTTTAACAACAAGCACTCTGTAGTACAAATGGAGAGGAGCTGGAAATGGAGTGCACATCTATGGCTTTCCCTAAGCTTGCCTGAGGGCCTGAATTGTTAGGTTCATCAAGTGTCACTGTATTTCCATCAGGATTACATGATCACAGGTCATAGTGCTGGAGATGTTCCTGATAGATGTGAACTATTGTCAGCAGACAGATGTCCCTCGTTACACATCTTAAGTGGTTTTAAAGCTTCCTGGGCTTGTTCGGATTTAAACGTGGAGTCTTTTGCTATAAGCCATTAAAGGGTAAGAACATTGCTATAATGTAGCTGACATTCTTAAAACGGCGCTTCCAATGGAGTAGGTATTCTTACAGGTCATATCCGAAGCGTGTGGCTGTCCTGCTTCTTCACAGAGCCATGAGGGGGAGTTTAATAACATGAGACGCTGCTGGATGAGACCAGCCATCCTCCGGCCCAGCCGTGGGCCTCGGTGGCAGCGGCAGGTGTTGTTCAGAGTTTGCATGCCTGGCCCTGTATTTCCTTGGCATCCCTGCTGTGTCAGGGATGCCAGCCGGAACCTCCCTGCCTAGTCCTTCTCATCTATCCTTGTCAACCTGCTGCGAATCTGAAAACTGCCTTTGCGCCTGCTGATGGTACCTGTCTCCACACCCTTCCCTAGCAGGAACTTTGGGAAGCTCACTGACAGCTGTGAAGAGAGGCTCTCTTACTGGTTTGAAGCTGTTTCCAGTAGTTTCCTCAAATGTTTCCTACTACTCACACTGGCAGGATTTAACGAACAGTGGTGCTGCATTGATTTGCTTTTCCTTTTTAATTCTTTCTGTATTTTGCCCCCCGCCTTGTAAGCTCTGGTCATTCACTGTGAGCCTCATGTCCTCCCATCTGAGAGGTCCCAGATTTTGTAGTCTGGCCTTAGGTGGCAGCTGCTCCGTCCCTCGATCCCTTCAGCTGCCCTGCTCTAGACCTTCTCGAAGCACACTATGCATTCCTTGTGGTGCAGAGACCAGAACTGAATGCAAGATGTGGATGCTTTACTGTTTTGTACAGTAACATGTTTTAAGTACCATGTTTTTTCAGTACCCTTACAATGTTTTATTGCCTTTTTTTGGTCAGCTACTGCTCTTTGAGCTGATGATTTCAGGGAAAACAATGACTCAGCCTTCCTCCTGCAGTTGGAACTGGAGAAAGTGCAAGTGTTAAGTGGTTAAGGAGGCATTGCTCAGAATATTTTTCCCCTAGATGCATTAGCATCACGTCTCTCTATGTTGAAGTGTATCTGCTGTCTTTCAGCAGATTCATTTTGTGAGATCCTTCTGGATATTTTTTCCCATTGGCATGGCTTTTGCCTGCCTATAAGAGCTTAATATCACCTGCAGACCTGAAGATTCCACTTACCCATTTTGTGATGCTGAGTAAAACCAATTCTTGGGGACCTTACTCCAGTCCCTTCTCTATCCATACCTGTTCCCCACAGGCAAAATGTGTGTATAGGACTTGTGGAGATACTGAGAATAAATTCTTTATCTGAGTTGCTCAGATACTGCATGTTCTGCAACTCGGTGTGTAATGAGATTGATCCCACCTGCCCCGAGTAATGATTGAGTAATTTCTTTGCTCTTCTTAACCTCCTTGAATGAAGCTTCCACCAGAACTCTTTCACTTAATCTCTTACTGTTCAGTATTTCTGGTCTAAACTTTGGCTTCTGGTGGCTGGGTAGATAACATCGTGGGCATGCTCAAGATGTGGTGTAAATGAATTTAAAGTTTCCAGGTGCATCCCCTTTGTGTTCAGGGTAGAGTTCTGCTGAGATGAAGGAAAACACCTGTGGATTACTCTGAGCATCTTAATCACAATTTGTTGGTTTTTTTTGTTTTTTTTTTTTTTTCAATTTCAAAACCTAGTATTCAACAACTGTAAGCCCAGTGATTTCGGAGGAGTTTCTCTCAGTGGGAGAGGGGAAATTGTGATTGGAAGCTGTTGAAAGACTTTTGTAGATGCTGTAAACTAAGGAGACTAAACATTGCTTTTGTTTTTGAATCATGGTGGTTGGGAAGCAGAAGGCAGGTATAAACAGAAGACTGGGGGCAGTGAGAAGAATGCAGCAGTTAATCAGCTGCTGATTTGGCAATTTGTTGTCTGCTACAGAAGCAAATATAAACTGAACATGTTCCTGAGGTGTAGGACAAGATAGCTGACACTTGTACTGCTGTAATAACATTATGCTCATGCCTGTTTAAAACTATTTTAAGTATGTCAGATATGGTGATGATCACACTGTAAATGTGCCTGGTACATATTCTGTCAACCAAATATATAATCTGAAAAAAAAATATAAAAAAAAATTAGGGTTCTGTACAGTTCTTCAGTTGGTCCCCTAACTTTTCCTTACCTTAATTTTGTGTTGTTTCTGTGATTCAGACGCAGCCACTTGCATTAACACTAATAACTGGTTAAACAGAACTTCTCAAAAATGTAACACAGGCTGTGCGTGTTTCCCAAGGAGGGTCTCACAGCGGTTCATTCTTTTCTGTTTGCTAGTTAACCTTTTCAACAGACATCAATGAAAACATTAAATCATTACTGCTGATACTCACAGCTGAAGCCAAGATTTAAACAAAGATAATAAAGGACTACAGTGCAAGGTGAATCTCCTATGCAGTAGAGTTGTAAACAAAAGATGTGTGGTTTTCTATACTGAATTTCTTCTGATCTGGCCAAAGCACAAAAAAACACTGGCAAGTTTCAGGTATGGAGGTGTCTGTCCTATAGTCATCCCCCCCACCTCCGGGCATGTCTCCCCATGGTAACAGATACAAATTTACAGTTAGTGGTGGATATTCAGCTNAAATGGTATTTTTAGTGCTGTTGTGATTGACTTATGAATACTGTGTCAGGTATTCATGTCTGCAAATTGGGGAAGCTACTAAAAGTAAAAATCGTTTGAGCATTCAAACACTTGTAAGGATGATCAAAGGTTTAGAAAAATGGGCCTTTATCATGATGCACTTCTGACTCTCATTCTACATAGCTAATATAAGAAAAGATTTGATTGAGTCGCTCTTTAAAATTACCCTAAAATTGCCTTAATGGGAAATAATATAATAAAGGGCCATTAACATTCAGCTCTGCAGACTGCTAAATTAGAAGTAGGTTAGATTTAGGTCAGAAATAAGGGATACACTTTTAATGATGAACGAAAAAAAGTACACATATGGCACAATCTAACCGGTGGTTTATGTAATCTTTTAATCATATTGTAAAACTTCTTTAGCAACTTTTCCTTAGCGGGTGTGTTGTCAGAATGAATTCATTGTGTTTCCACGGTCGTTGCTTTATAGGTTGGATGATCATGGATAAATCCTCAAGATTCTGAACAAATGTAATTTTATAAGCTGTTTTTTTTGAAAGGTGACTTGTGTTTTCTGCTTAATTATTTACTTTTTAAAAAGAGAACAATATTTTGACATAGATGATGAGATCTCAACTTCATTAAAGATTAGGGGAACATCCAGCTCTCTTTTTAGCCCGCCAGAGAATGAGAGGAAGGGAGACTTCCAGGCTGTTGACTCCAACCTCTAAGACAACATCCTTCAGCATCAGTCACACAAAGGCTGAAAGCTGAATGCATGTGTGTATTCCTAAATGATTTTGGTACCAGTAGATAAATAAGATCTTAAGTTGAGTCTGTGATATTCCTTGTTCAGTTGGAAGGATTATTGTCTAATGACATGTGCTACTCGGCTTCCTGGAGACTGTGGTCTGTGGTTCCTCGTGTGCTGCGAGCCTCTACTCTTCACTGGAATGAGAGATGGGTTCATCAGCTGAATATCTGAATTCATTTCAAGGGAACGCTGTTAAGTTAGAGTCAGTCAGTTCCTGCTACAGGAGACCAGGATTAAATTTCTTGTGGTCTGCTGCTTGCCACAGCTCTGGAAAGAGATCAGTGCTGCAGATGGGGTGAGAGTCTGAGCCTCTGTAGCTGTCCATGGAGCTGTATTCTCATTTTACCTTGAGGTAGGAACATGAAGCTCACAAAATATTCCTGTTTTTGATGATTAGATGTTACTCTTGGAAAGATGATGTTAAATTGCGGCTCCATTTCCAAGAAAACATCTGAGGAAATTCTGCAATGCAAAATGCATAGTCTCATAAAAACAGTGTTAGAGATATCCGGTACTCAAGGCATCCATAAATCATAGAAAAAATGATTTGTGACGGGATCCGCAAAGCCTACTTGAGGACTGTACTGCCCCAAACCATCTCAGTGGGTATAGCAGTAATAGTGGTATTCTTTCTTTAAAATGCAGAAATACAGTTTTGTGTTTCGTTTGGGGTTTTTTGGGTTTTTTTTTTTGGGTTTTTTTTTTTTTGTTCCTCAGTGAATTCATGTAGGTAATTGGTTTACTTGGCAAGGGTTTTTTGGCCAAAGAACTTCCTTATTTTATAGCACCTCTGATGTTGTTACAGCTTCTTTCCTGTTCTGTTACTGTCATCTGTGTATGGTATTACAGAAACCTTGGTTGGAAAGGACCTCTTGAGGCCATCTGCCCCATCCTTCCTATATCTATTTCAGATAAAAACAGTTTTTCTTGAGAATTGGTTTACCTTCACAAGGTGTGTAAAAGTTTGTGAAGAATACGGTCCAAAAATTATTTTTCTTTCTGCCTGTTCAAACTTAGTTTGTTCCCTACCTAGTAGCAAAGTAAGGCACGTAAGAAAATAAATACAGAACATGACTGATCCCTTGAAAGTATCAGTAGGAGTAGAAGCACATGAAACCTGATTAATTTTTAATTTTGCTTTGAAGAACTACTTTGGAGCAGTTAGGAAATGTAAGGTTGGTTCATGTTGTACAGTTTTAAATGTGGTCTGTGTGACAGCATTCACATGCGTTCAGGAAATGAGTTGTAGGAGCAAAGTCAGTGCAGACCTCCATCGTGTGAGGGGATCCTTCCCAACAGGACAGCTCCCCCAGATGCTCTCGTCTCTCCTTACAGTCACAAACCACATTAGGAGCCTAACTTCTGTTTTTCTCTTTAAATCTCAGCATTGAATGACTTTCTCCTATATAGAGATGTGGATGTCCTAATGTGCTTCAAAAAGGGAAAGGTTTTGCACAGTGAAGAAGGCAAGTTTGTAAACGAGATCTGAAAAGAGCAGCTACCTAACTGTGTAGTCTCAGTGCATGAAGTTTTTAAAATATTGCCAGAGTCCACCAGTCTTTTTTCCGTGTTAGATGTTAAATGGAAAACAATATTCGGAGAATAAAGCTAAGAAGTTTCAAGCCAGAAAAGATTCGAGAGCGCTGGGGAGACAGGGTAAACCCAAGGGTGAGGAATATCATGAAAGTTCCTGATGTGACTCTGCAGCTAGTAAAAATGCATGAAAGTAATGAACATTGACTTACTGTTGTGGTGTCTGAATACAGAAACACACACACAGACACACACACACACAAATAGGCTGCATCAGAAGTGTGGCCAGCAGGTCAAGGGAGATGATTCTGCTCCTCTACTCTGTTTCAGTGAGACCCCACCTGCAGTAGTGCGTCCAGCTCTGGAGCCCCCATCATAGATAGGAAAGACATAGACCTGTGGGTCCTCCTCCAGAGGAGGCCACAAAGATGATCGGAGGGCTGGAGCACCTCTGCTGTGAGGACAGGCTGAGAGAGTTGGGGTTGTTCAGCCTGGAGAAGAGAAGGCTCTGGGGAGACCTTATAGCCCCTTCCAGTACCTAAAGGGGGCCTACAGGAAAGCTGGAGAGGGACTTATTACAAGGGCATGTAGTGATAGGATGAGGGGCAATGGCTTCAAACTGGAAGAGGATAGATTTAGGTTAGATGTTAGGAAGAAATTTTTCACTCTGAGGGTGGTGAGCCCCAGGTTGCCCAGAGAAGCTGTGGCTGCCCCATCCCTGGAGGTGTTCAAGGCCAGGTTGGACGGGGCTTTGGGCAACCTGGGCTGGTGGGAGGTGCCCCTGCCCATGGCAGGGGGTTGGAACTAGACAATCTTCAAGGTCCCTTCCAACCTGAACCATTCCATGAAAAAGTGGAATTGTAACTTTTAGCTTTGGTATCTTGACAGTGTTTGCTTCATTTATGCTATTATGAGTTGATATTTCTGTAGTGGCCGGTGTTGCCAGAATTAAGATGGATTAATTTATAAAGAACCTTGTGCTTAATGGAAATCTTTGAAAAATATGATACAAGTAACTTGCTAAGTGCATTGAAACAATTTTGAGTAGACTGATATGACCTTCACATTTCAATTTCTTTTGTCCTACTTGTTTTTAAATCTAGTGTGCGTGTCAATTAATCGTAGAAAACAGTCTCTCTTACACTAAATTGTATTAGAAGAACGTGTACTTGCAGGAAGCTGTTTGGGATACTTGTCCCAGAGGTGCAGCATCTCTTCAGTTAATGCACTTACAGAACTGATCTGCAGTGGAACGTGGAAGTAAGAAGTCATTACAGTGTTTGACTTAAATACAGTAACTAACGGTGCTGATCTGGCAGGTACCCTGTTCGGTTAGGTCCCAGTGCAGTAATGGGATCTATGTGAATGCCAGTGCCTGTATGGGAAGAGATCACAGCGGAAACAGCGGCTCAGGTGTTAAGGACAAACACTCGAATGTGATCAGGAGTTTCTTAAGTTAAAAGTCTGTGCGTGTCTTAGCTGCAGAGCTTTGCCTGAAGGTGTTTGAAATTGCATGGCTAAGTTCCTGGAATGTAAATTAATGTTTTGTGGCTATCTGTGTATACGATAACATATTTTTCTGGTGGTTATGTTTACCGTTATTTTCTTGAAATCTGTTGTGTAGGCACACTTAACCAAATAGTCTGCTTCAAGAGTAATAAACGCTGTGATAAAACATTTCCAGTACATCAAGAATTAGAATAAAACTTTAATGCCGCTTGCAATTTTTTGTTGTAACTTAAAATTTTCAGTGTTCTCTAATTTTAATTATAAATGGAATTTAGAGATTGGTTTCTATCACTGTAGGAAAAAATAAAATCAAATATGGTATTTTCTGCTCTGTAATGTTAGTTGCTTTACTCGGGTGGCTACAGTTGTTTGTATTATATATCCTAGTGACAAGTAGGAATTTTTTTGTGACTTAAAAAAGTGCATAGAAGCTATTAAACATACATAAACAGAGAGAAAGATGCAACATCTCTCTTCATTTTAACTTTCCAAATTAATTGTCACTGAAACATATTCTTCTGCTGGAAGAAAGCTCCGTTCCATATGCACTGATCTGAATTCTGTGCCGGAGCTGGTGCAGGAGGCGACTGGAGGTTTTTCCTTCCTGCAGTTTACGCATCATCTTCCTCTCTGGGTTTCTCCTCTCTCTCACTGCATTTCTTAGGGCATAAGAAAGTTTTGTTCATAAGCAGACAGCATGATGAGCATCCTTTAAATGTACCTTATTATCTTCTTAACCTTTATATGTTCCACCAGCGTAAAGCATGCGGTATTTTCTCTTTTTGTGGTGCCCTATTGCTATTTTCATCTCGTGTTTTAAGTGTGTTTCAACTTTGTGTATTGCCGTTTCATTGGCTCCTCGGAGTACTGCAGCTCACTTCTGATTTTTTTTTTAGTAGGCTGCCTTTAAATTTCAGGTGTAATTCTGTTTGGTATTCAAGTTCTATCATGTTTTGCAGCCACAAACATGAATTGTAAATGAAAGCAAGCATCATGCTAAGAATCTGTTGGTGACAGAGGGGCTAATAAATTTATTAAGCCTCGTTATTTCTTCTAATAGGTAGCAAAGCAGTGACCATCTACCCTGATAATCTCTGAATCTATTGCAGTTGCTATGCCTCTGGTTAAAGTTCAGTTTCCATGTGGATTTTGTACCCAATACGACAATTTTATTACTCAGCATTGCTGTCTCCTTTTAATCAAATAACTGTGCAGACCTTTTTCTTAGGTTCAGATCAGTTTCTTACTCATTTGTTTTACTACTTCCCTGTTCTCATCACCGGCTACTTGGATTGTATTTATTTTAGCTTTTGTTAACCCCTTGATGTGTGTCCCCAGTCCTTGTCCTTACAGAGTAATTTTTGCTTTCTAGTTCTTTGTGGGTTCTAGTTTCTGTTCTGAACTCTGATCGGCACCTTGAGTCCCAGTTACTGTCACGTGTGCTGAGATGACAAGTAGATATATAAAAAGCAGACAGAAGGAATATAACGAGTTATAGTCTATATAATTACCTGTTTAGGAAAACTTAGTGTATATGCTTTTATACTATTCTTTCTTTAGGGTATAATTTTTAATATGATCTATTTAGACTCTGAGACAATGGTTCTTGTAAAGTTGATTGCAGCTCTAGACATCCTTGGTGTTTACGATAAAAATGTTCAGCAACTGTGTCTCATGTGCCTCAGTGACAAAAATCAGTCTCGTTTCCTTTAGTGTTACTCCGTGTGTTCCATGCTTCCCTGTTTGTAAGCTTGGCTCTTTCCTCTAAAGGTTTAAGAATAAAGGAAATGTACAATAATGTCTTCTTCATACGCACAGCCTAACCCTGGTGCTTTCAGCTCTGAAATAATGTAGGTGATAATGGTGAAATCCGTACGTAACACTTAATTTGTGCGTGTTGACCTGTATTCTGCTGTAGTAATTACACTCATTGCATAGCAGTATCATCTTTGTCCTTCAGTTAGGTTGGCAAAACATAATCTTGTTAATGAACACGGTGAGAGAAGGAAGATGCTTTTGATTTGCGTGTGGCATGCCTAGCAGCTAGCAAATTGCTTCAAATAATGTGCTTTATTAAACAAGTACAGCCTTGCAGGAAAATTATTAGGCCAATGAAACTTTAGAGCTATTTTTCCTTCTGTTTCTAAATGTATTTCTTTATTGTTACAGATATTTGAAGACTTTCCTTGCCAGCAGGTAAGTTCTCTTCTTTCGTTTATGTCTTGATGTGACAGCAGGCGACTTTTAAGGGCTTGCTTGCACTGTAATCCTGGTTTTACATAATCAGAATATCAGTTCTTATTGGCGCTGTCGTGGTGCTTAGTGACGTGGGGACCTGAGGTCAAAACAAAACCTGTTGTGGTACAGATTTTTTTTACATGTAAATAGTGTGTTTTGACAAGGGGAGGAGGGAACTGAGATATATGCAGTTCTTAACTATGCATGTGATATAGTTAATGGTTAAAACGACTCGGCACAGGGTGTGATACAGCTGTCAGAAGAACACGTTAGCAGCAGCCACAAATAGTATTAGTGGTGAATCACAGGGACAATGTGCAAGGCAATGTGGATGGGTGGTTTATGGGTGGAAGGAATCTCCCCAGGTGCTAGTGGGGAAGGTGACAAGCCCGTTCACGTGCCTGGGGACACAGGTGACTTGTGCCAGAGCTGGAAATGTCCCTCTGCTCTGCTGGGCCCCGGTTCTCCTCTCAGCGATGCTTTACAAATGGAAAAAATCCACCAAAACAACAATGAAAAACACCGAAAAAACCAACCCCACCAAAAAAACCCAACCCAATCCAAAAGACTTGATTTATAAAAATAGCAGTTTTTATTTATTGTCTGATACGTTTGGTCTTTAACCAAGTATTAAGCTTTATAAATTCACTTGTGCTGTGGGCTCAAGCTGTGCTGTAGAGCTCAGAATGAGGATGTCTTGCTTTCCCAAGCATTTTGTCCATCTATTCACCATTTATAATGTGAGTTTGAGAATCATAACCGTAGTGCACTTTTACTCCTGATTGAGCAGGTTCGGGATTAGATGTTTGTTATCAGGCCTGATGCATTTTGTCCTTACTTTGCATTGGTGATTTTGCTTATATATCCATTCTTTTATTTCTTCTTACTGAGATGTGCTTCATATCTGTCCACAAAATACCTTTTTACAAATGAATATCTAAAGTGTAACAATACTTGGTCAATACGAATCTGCTCCAGAGGTGGCTGCTCTTTCCCGTTTGAATCAAATGGCAGTATCAATTAAAAGCTTGATAGCGGATATATTGTAGTCTTTTCACAAGAGCTTTAGAGTGGCTGTTCTGGAAAAAAATCACGTTTGCTTGAAGTAGTGAAGAGAACTCTAAATGTGGAAAAAAGTTGATTCTTTTCTTTTTAAGGAAGGCATCTTAAAAATGACTGAGTGCTGAGAGCGGTTGTCAGGAAGGCAAGAACTTGTGGAGAATATTGGTAAAATAAATGCTTGGTGTTTAGGTCAGGCTGTTGTGTTTTGTTCTGCAGCTTCTGAAACAAGGGTGTGTGGTGAAACTTCTTCCGAGTTTCCATTTGAAACTTGAAGAGTTTGTCTGATACTGTGAATCTCGGTCACAGTGAGATTACTCTTTTCAATTTGTGTGTGAGTGTTGTAACTGTACTTTTTAGCTGTGTCACTGAAGTACTGATCAGGGACAAAAATTTGCCCAGGATTTTGAAATGGTAACCTTCTTCCATGGTAAGGCAAGAGGCGTTTATAGACGTATAGAGCTGTACACATCGGCTTGCCTACAGCAGGAATTTGCCAGAATGATGAGTGAACTAAGGAAACATGTTAAAAACTTGCTTAAAATATTGTCAGAAGAGAAGTGTGTGTCAAATGGAATTCCACAGAGGTCTGACTTGTCCTGTGCTATTACAGTATTTTCATTAATGACCATGATGATGGACTTTATGTGCCTATTCAATCTGCCAGTAACGGCAGTATGAAAAAAGTTACGAGCATATTTGATGATGGGATTAAAATTTGAAAGAAATTTGACAAATTGGAGAAATAGCCAGGTTAAAAGATATAATGCATTTGAATAAAGATGAGGTTCTGCACTCAGATGGGAAGTTTTAATCAGCAGGACTCATATTTGCAATAAATAATGGTATTTTCTTATTTCAAGTTTTGAAGAACTTCTATCCTTTTTCCTGGGTGCCACGTTTAGCAGTGAACAATAGATGTCACTAGAAATGCTCTTGCTTTTGCCACCTGGTTTTAGACTCTAAATTTGCATCATAATATGGTGGGGGGGGATTTGCAGTGTTTGAAGACTTTGTAGTAGGGAGGAGACTACTTATAATGGTCTTTATTGTAGTGTCTTGTTTGAGGGTAAATTACATGTAAATTCGTTATAGTCAGTGGTGTGCCAAGGTCATCCAGAACACTACCTTTTTGCTTTGATTTCACAGCAAAATCTTCATGTAAAGAAGGATTGTTTGTGTGCTGTTGAATACATTAGTTGATTAGGTCGTTAGTTAAATCATTACTCAGGAGAGGTATTCTACATTAATCTATATCGCTGCTTTGAAGTCTGCGGGTAACTTGGTTTTTTACTACCTTGTAATTGAGGCCACGGGATATAAGCATAGAGAATTTTTGGAATGTGAACCAGTAGAGACTTGGAGGGCAACTTGCTAAAATATTATAATTTCAGAGCTGGATAGAGAACACAGTACTTCTGTCTATGTGTGAGGTTATCTTGGAACATGACCGTGGTCACAGTATGCCGGGAGGAACAAAAGACTAGTTCCCTTTTGGTAAGCAGTTAAACTTTTGTCTGTTGGCATTGTTGGGATTAAAAACAATCCCTCCTGGATTGTTGCCATCTGAATTTAAAACAGGTGTGGCACCTGTGTGACGCAGGTTACTTTTCTTTAGACTTGGTCTTTTGTTCTTGATTTTCTAGTGCAAGTAAGTATTCATCACCAGAACCAAGAAATGGTAAGAAAGCAAAAAGCTATACCAAAGACCTATACCAGATAGGTAGAGGAGAATAAAGAGAAATAAAAGAAATGAGCATATACTGGGGTTTTGGTTAAGAATGGAACATTCTCCCAGAATGGAATCTTAAGTACAGGTGTTTGTTCCTGATGACTCTGTCCTTCAGAGAATACCTGAGTTGTGTAAAATCTTGCTGTCTCCTAGTATAAGGTAACACACATTTAGTAGGGAATTAGTATCCTTTGTGTAGCATAATTCCAGATATGCGGTATATTTGAAGTCTATCCGATGTTTTTGTGTTCATTTTTTTGATGTATAATGTACAATTTAGGTAAGCACCATCCGCACGCGGTCATTGTTATCTTGAAATATTAAATGGTTTTGGAACTAACTTTAGTCCCAAGAGCTCATTTGGGACCAGAAAAGAAAAAGCCGTTACACAATTTCAGCTCAACCTAAAGAAGTTGTTCTTTCTGAATTAAAAACGTGTCCTCATTCAGTCTTTCGTTAGAGTGTATGGCCTTGCTCCTTACATAAGGCCCACTAGTGATTCGTTTAATTAAACCAGATTCACCTCCTGGCACCTTCCGCAGAAGCACACTGCCTCCAAACAACCTGCTGCTGCTCCTTTTTTCTCTTACCCACCGGATATGAGGTGGGGTGTTTAATGCTGCTCTGCGTAATTAGATCTTCCTTATCCTAAATCTACACCTGCCCCTGTATGAACTTAATAAAACAACTTGGAATGCAGCATGGCTTTTCAGACTAGAATCAGGAAAAAAAAACAATGGCATGGATGCTTTCCATGATGTTAAAAGACGGAAAATTAAAAATCAGTTGAGGACTTGCCAGACGAAGTTGCAGTAGCAAGAACTGACAGAATTGAGGATATGCAGAATTCTTAAAATAAACGTTCACATGTATTACAGGGGGTAATAAGTTATGCAGCGATTATTCATGCAGCTGAGAACAAACTCAATAACATGAGCAGAGAACTGTTGTTAATGACCCTGCTTAAAGGGAGGGGAAAAAAGTAACCAACTATGTAGCCGAAGGTAAAGTATAAAATCGCTGCTTTTTTGTCACTTAATTTTTAAATAAGAACTAAATAGAAGCTGCAGGAAGACTGCGAACAGTTCCCCTCATGTCAGAATGCCTGACATGGCGCTTAAGGGATTACACAAGGAAACCTGCACTGTCGTTTCCACTAGAAGTTGTATTTTCAGTAGTCAAGACTTTTTTTTTTTTTCTTCTAGGAATCTTTGCAGATTTTATTAGGAATTGTGATTTTATCCTACAGTCAACTTAACTTTCATATATTTATAATGGTATTTGTTGGGGTTTTTTTTATTTGCACTTAAGTTATGAGGTCCTCTTACAAGTGAAAGAGTATGGAACTGGAAACTTCTCAGTTTATGGAATGTTAGTGCTATCAAGTTAGAATAGGTGTCTGCATGCCCCTTATGGTTCAGAAGATGTGAGAAGGCTTTTCTTTTGATGCAAATATGCCTAATTTTAAATTCTTCTCACCATCAGTGAGGAATGTGCTATTTCTAGACTTCCAAATACCTTATCAAAAAACTTCTATTACTACTGGATGAGATTATTGCTGACAAAACTTGAATGTCACTTTGAGGAAGTTTCCCCTTGGTATTTGTGTCTTAAATCTTCCTATTTTAAAATTTTGTTGAGTAGGTTTAATAATCTAATCTTCTGTACCTCATAAGATGCATTTTCCCATTGTTATATACCCCTGATGCTTGGAAAAACATTTATCCTTTGTGGGCTATTGCTGTTGGTATCTGGTTTTGGGTGGGGTTTTTTTTGCATCAAATTTTGTTTTATGCGTATTTTGGCTGCACTTTTGACACTGCCCTCTTCCCTGCACTCCCATCTAAGTTTTATAGCTAATGCTCATGCAGGTCAATAGCAGCAGCATGGTTTGGTGAGAAAAGTAACATCTTTATCAGTGAGCCTGACCTATGCAGTAGTGTTGAGGTGATGAGACATATTAAACACCCCAGTAAAATGTAGATAATATAGAATTTCTTGGTTTTCCTTTAGAAATTGGTGTTCTTACTCATCTTTTATTTGTAATGGCTGGCCTTCACCTGGACTATGAGCTGCTGAATCACAACCCTTTGAGCCTGACAGTCCGGGCAGTTTCCACGTCATCTCACTGCCCATTTGTTCAGTCCATACTTCCATCAGTTTATCTATTAGGATGTTGGCATGGGAGACAGTGTTGGAAGCCTTGCTGAAGTAAAGGGAAACAACATCCCCTCGTTCGCCAAGCTAATACTTTCATCATAGAAGTCCCATCAGGTTGGTGAGGCATGATTTCCCCTTCATATATCCATGCTGACTGCTTCTCATCACCTTCTTGTCCTCATAAGCCTAGAATGGTTTCCAGGGTCATTTGCTCCATTGTCTTGTCAGGAGTGGAGGTAAGGCCTGTAGTCATCAGACCCCCCCCGCCTCCTTGCCCATCTTGAAGACAGGAGTTCCATTTGCTTTCTTCCAGCTCTCAGGAACCTCCCCCATTTGCCAGGACAGTCTGTAGAATGGTTTATAGTGAAGAAACTTGCCCTGGCTGCAAACCATGGTTTTTCTGGGAGTGTATATTAGGGATAAAGGAAAAAGAAGGAGATGGGGTAGAAGGAGAGAGGTTTCAATATAGAGCATTGTGAGTAGGATTAAAAAAAAAAAAATCAGTAGTGTTGGGAGTGATGTGACACCCCTAATAACTGCTTTAGTCTGTTTTGATGCTCAAAGAAGGTGGAATTTGATCTATTTATCACTTAATGGGACTATGATATGATTACATGAGAAAGTAGGAGTAGGAGTTGATGACATGAAAGGTCCTTTGAGTCCTGTGCCTGATGTTCCTATAAATGTTATGAAGCTGGATTAATAGTCTGAGAGTTTGAAACAAACAAGTAAACAAACAAACAAAAAAAGCAGTTCAGCACATTCCTCTATCGTTTCCTCTCTGTAGTTCTGGCTCCCAGGGTTTTGGGGACATAAATGCTGCTGTGAGGATTGTTCTTGCTTACTCCTATGCAATCACCTCAAAGTGGAAGAATTCCAGTAGTCAAATGTGCATCGTATACAAATTGTATCACTCGAATATGTAGTCTATCAGATTTTTTTCCTTTGTTCTAATTCATTTCTATTTTAGGACAAATGGGAAATTTCTGTCCACCTAGGACAGAAGCTATTGAATTTTATGGATTTTTGTCAGTAGTAACATCAGAGGAATTGCAGGAGGACTGTACTACATACTGTAAAAAAATAAGTTGTGGTAATGTTTTGCTTGGAACAGGATGCTTACTTGCTATGGGAAGGTGTTTACCTGTTTTGGAGTCAAAGGAACACAGGCTGAAAATGATTATTTGTGTGTTCTATGCCATTAAGTATTCTCTTTCATTCTCTTGAAACAAAATGGGTGACTACAAGCTGGCAGTTCAAATTCAGCTGAGGCAGTCCGTAAGTGAAGTGAAGAAAGTTCATTCCATGCTGTATGCCCACAGGCATATTCTTGCTGGCAAACTGGCTGGCAATGGTAGTGCAGAAGAAGCTGAAGGGGCATCGATGAGAGGTATTCCAGCAATGTACTTGATCTGCGTCTAAAGTAGAACAGGACTCCACCAAGGATACGGAAATATGGCACTTTTCATCGTTCTTGGTCTCGAGGAGTAGCTGTACGAATGCTGTTGTGCTTCTCACAAGTGGACGTTGCGGCTGACTTGCAGTAGGGAGGTGGAGCTGGTGCGCTCATTTCTATGGGTATGTGTGTAAAGATCTGACCGAGTGTCCCTGTTCCAGCTCAATAATAGCAAACCCTGCTGGAATGAGACATCCTGATAGTAGCTACAAACCTGTTGTTTGTTTTATACTTACTGTGTGCGAACAGTGAACTGACATGGACAGGCTTGAGAGGTGGGCATGTGCAAACCTCGTCAAGTTCAACATGGCCAAGTGCAAGGTCCTGCACGTGGGCCGGGGCAGTCCCATCCCCGAATAATGGCTGGGCGGAGAATGGATTGAGAGCAGCCCTGAGGAGAAGGACTTGGAGGTGTTGGTGGATGAGGAGCTCAACAGGAGCCGGCAGTGTGCGCTCACAGCCCAGAAGGCCAACCGCATCCTGGGCTGCATCCCCAGCAGCGTGGCCAGCAGGGCGAGGGAGGGGATTCTGCCCCTCTGCTCTGCTCTGGTGAGACCCCGCCTGGAGTACTGCATCCAGCTCTGGGGACCCCAACATCAGAAGGACATGGACCTGTTGGAGCAGGTCCAGAGGAAGGCCATGAAGATGATCTGAGGACTGGAACACCTCTGCTGTGAGGACAGGCTGAGAGAGTTGGGGTTGTTCAGCCTGCAGAAGAGAAGGCTCTCTGGGGAGACCTTATAGCAGCTTTCTGGTACCTAAAGGGGGGCCTACAGGGAAGCTGGAGATTTACAGGGCATGTAGTGATAGGATGAGGGGTAATGGCTTCAAACTGGAAGAGGATAGAGTTAGAATAGATATTAGGAAGGAATTTTTCACTCTGAGGGTGGTGAGGCACTGGCCCAGGTTGCCGAGAGAAGCTGTGGCTGCCCCATCCCTGGAGGTGTTCAAGGCCGTGTTAGATGGGGCTTTGGGCAACCTGGGCTGGTGGGAGGTGTCCCTGCCCAGGGCAAGGGGAACCAAAACTAGATGATCTTTAAGCTCCCTTCCAACCTAAGCCATTCTATGATTTCCAGTGCTGTAGCGGAGCATCAGCTGGAGAGAATTGCTTTTATGTTGCAAGACTGGCTGTACTTGCTTAAGAAGTGTGTATGGGCTCAGTCTCCATGGGACATTGTCTGGTTGCAGACTTTAAAATAACTTTTTAAGGGTATTTGATAAGGGCTTAGGAACTTTGTTGTTGTAGAGTGGTGGGGTTTTAGTTTAGAAAAGTTGTTGTGATCAGCAAGGCAGGGGATGGGTATCTGGTAAGAGGACTGGAGAATTCATCTCTCTTCTCTTACAAGGGAAAAAATAAATAATCCAAGAGCAGAGCCAGCCTTGCAAATGGAAGACAGCGAGCTATAATCAGGGTATCGCGTATTGCGAATGACAGAGTCTGTTGCTTCTTTACAACACAAAACCTTCAGTGGCAGTCACTGAAAATATCTTGTTCTGGTGCAGAATTACTTGGGGAAAACACAAAACTTTGAAGAAATGAATGATTATGGTACATGAATGTGTTCTTTAGTCTGTCCTGTGAGCAATATCCTGCTTATGCCCATGATGCGTTCACTCTGTTTTTATAAGATTACTCCACAGAAAGTACAGTTTCTACTAATGTTTGTAACCCCTTCAACTCTTGCAGTTCTTTCAACTCAGCTGCATAATATACTTTCAGTTTCGGTGCAAGTTCCTGTTAAATCCACACACAACGTTGCTCTCCTATCTGGTTATGCTCATGTCCCATCTTGTAGTGTCCTACTGGAGAAGCAACCTAAATGAGCAATAACTGACTGAGCCTTGATGAGTTTTTCAAGATGTTACCTCTTGTTGTTGTTGGGGGTTTTTTGTTTTTGTTTCTTCCTGTTGATAAAACACAAAGATACTGGAAGGAAAGGCTTTCCCCATCCCACGCTTTTGTCAAAAAGTCAATACTTGTGCAGTCGGTTTTGATGAGACCTGAAGCTTTCTTGGATGAGTGCGTTGGAGATGGTCGCTGTAGTACCCGAGTATGTTAGTACCTAAGGGTTTTGTAGCGGCAGCTATGAAGTAAAAGAAGGGTGGGGATGACAGTGAAAATCAAGTTGGATCTTGTGTAGCTGGTTTGTATAAACTGTTAGTTGTTAGAGTGTGTGTTTTGTTCTGTGAGACCTGGGTTGGGAGTGGTTTGGGATCTTCTCCCAAAATACACATAAGCTTGTTTGAAGTCGAACATCACGGGCTACAGTGAACCAAGAGGAAAAACACTGCATGGCTGAACTTTTCTCAACTACTTTGTTATAAGTTACGCCTAAAATGACCATAAATAAAAGATTATATGAGCTTTCCTTTAGTCTGTTTTTACATTCTTGACAGCTCCTAATATAGAGCTCCACTGCTCTGCTTGTGTAGTTAGCTAATAATTTTTTATTTTCGCTCAGCAGGAGGTAGTAAGAAAAACTGTAGATACTGTACCTATGACTTCTCCCCCCCCCTTTTTTTTTTATTTTCAGAAGGTGAAGAACATATTTAAGAAAATATCCATAGAGCTTAGGATAGCTGTGCTGTTTCCCGTAGGCCTCTTCCCTGTTGGGTGGGAGTTGGGCATCAATCATTTGAATATGAAAAACAGCAGGAGTTCTTTTGTCAGGTGTAAAGCTGATGTTCTTCACGTTTTCATATGGAAGGATCAGACTTCAAAAAAAAAAAAGTCTGTTCTTGTAGCAATCACATTTTTCCTCAGGGCATTATTCTGACACTGGGTGAAAATAACAGAAGTGGTGTGTTAAATGCCTGTGCTTCCATTGGTGGGTTGGAATTACTCTTGAGGTGGATGTGAAACTTCTAAGAAATTCTTAAGAATTTGTTTAACTCCAGCACAAAGAAGTTTTCTAGATTATATCTTCATTTGCTAATTCTTGCTTTAAAAAGATCTTTAAAACTGAAGTTTCTAGTTAGTCTCCACTCAGATTGCTTGCTGGAATAGTTTTGCATGGTTTGATTTTTATATTATTTTATTTTCCCGCACAGTGATGTACGATAACTCTTTCTGTGGAAGGCTTAATGTAGAGAAATATTGGAACTGGATTTCCAAGATTAATAGACTTTATCTGGTGATTCTGATTTACCTGCTTTTTTGATTAAGTGTATAAAGGCTGGCTGGGCACACATGGTCGTGGTTGTTTTTCTGCTTATTCTGCAGATACTTTACAAAAAGCTCCAGCAAAATGGTTTTGTGTCTTTATGGAACAAACTTCCATGGACTCAGAAGAGCAGCTGAACTGATAATGAAGACTTAGAATACAACTAAGGCTTTTATTTTACTTTCTGTAATGCATTATTGATTAGCACTGAAGTTGCTGCTGACTGTTCCCTGGTCAACTGTGCATCCTCCAAGAGGAGGAGTAAAGGGTGTTACTGAAACTTGAGGCCTTGTGGTAGAGAAGGGTGGGGTAGCCAAATGATGCAGTGAGATGTTAGAGGTAGTCCTCATCATGGAGGTTCTGGAACCATCAGTAACTTGATTATTGAGATTTTTATATAGAACTTCTTAAAGAAGGGGTTTTAGTAGAAATTTGAAGGACGGTGGTCAGGCTTTGTTTAATGACCTGCATCCTTCAAAACTTGGGGGGGAAGGAAGTCTTTCCTTCTACCCTAAAGCAGAATTGACTAGACCAGTCATTCCTTGAAGATATTTAACCTGTTAAGATGGCAATTTCATAGGTCCTTCTGCAATTTAAAAAATCTTACTATACTTTAATTTCAGGGTACTTGAACTTCTCTACCACCAGTTTAAGTTTACTACAGTTTGTTCCCAAGTCTTGATGGCATGATAAGGCTTATATATAGTCTTCCTCAGTTTATGCATTCACTGATTTTTTTTTTTTTTTTCCCTCAGTCTTTTGTTCTTTTGAAAGCTTTAATACTGTGTCTTGGTTGAAATGCATCAAATGGGATTGTGGAGACCAGTACCATGGATTTTTTGGAAGTGGTTCTGAAGAGCTCAGTACCACACAAGAGATCAACTCTTGGCCCTGTCAGATGCTGTTAAGTGCCAACGATGTTGTTCCTGTGATGTTTGGTCATGCAGGTCATTCAGGCTTCTATCAGAAAGGGTGTTTTTTTTTTTTAATGTTCTGTGTACCTAAATTGGGTATTTATTTAATCTCTCCTGCATCGGAAGGACTGTGCCCAAAAAGTCAGCTATATCAGTTGGTCTTGTAGATTTTGGACTTGCCTAGTTCAATTTTTACACGAGCATTCTTCCATGTGTCTTCAGATTCATCAAAACACTGCCTTCATGCTTAAGTTGTCCTCAAGTCAGCGGCTGAAGCTTAGTACACTTAAAGTTCAGTTGAATTTCCAGCTAGAGGGGAGAGGTGGTATTCGTCCGCTCATAAATTTGCATACTATAGAAGAGTGCAAAGTGGGGATATTTGCTGTGTTTGAAATACTGAGAGCTGTTTCATCTAGTTTTGCAGCTGGTTAGCTAAACTAACTTGAGCTTTATTTGGTGGTGAGCTCCTGGAAGACTTTTTAAAACTAAGCAACATGTGCTGGTGTTTTCTGAGCACTTTGATACCACTCTGCAGGCGTTTTTGTAGGCAAACATAACTTGGTCACCAGCACTGTGCTGACAACAAGCTGTCTTGTGTAATTGAAGGAACAAATGAGGCTGTTTAAGGTGGCGGATTTTGCATCAAATAAAAGGTTTTGTGTTACCTGAAGATGACCTTTGATTCCTTACAATGCAGCGTAAAATGACTGCTTGAGGAACTGCTCCTTGGCGGTTTACCGCTGTTCTCATGAAGCAGCGATACGGGTGAAAGGAGGCTGAGCTACACCTGGACTCTACTAGAAGTTCTCCTAAACAAAACATCGAACTCTACTTGTTGGAATTTCTCATGCAACAGTTTTGAATCCAAATTATGCTCATTAGAGAGGGAAAGGGGGTTTTGTGTCTAGCAATATTTTCTTGGGGTTTTTAAATACACCAGTCTTTGCTTGATAGGCTAGGCACAGAATTTGCTTGGCTAATTAAGAACCTTAACATTTGTATTATAAAACTTTAAGAAGATGTTATGTAAAAATTAATTTTTAATCTTCTGCTTTCTTAGACTTGAAGGGTGTCAACACTGGCTTGCTGATTTGTTCTGTAACGCTGGAACTTGAAAGTTAAATAGCCATTTGTCTTAGCCTGTGTGTGTTTCTTTATACAGAGGGGATTTATGCTGTGCTTGTCTTTCACTAAGAAATATAATGTTAACTGGTCCACTAGTGTATTTTTAAATGTAAATTGAATAATATTGTGTTATTATGAGCTCATAGATTATTTTTTATTCAGCCTGTAATTGCATTTAATGATTTGGAAGTCTGAGGAATTGCTAATGTTGTATTTGTGTCTTATGTAACACTGGGAGTCTTTGAAAATTATGTATTTTCTTCTGAGGTGCAGTGATACATAAATCAGGTACAGCTCTCAGCTGTAAACATCTTCTTAGCACAAAGGTTTTTGGTAAGCTGTTGTTCTAACTTTGTATTTAGTGTTTGGAGGAGAAGCGGGACAACGGAGACACGTCCAGACTACACCATTTCTGTTAAATTAATGGGACCCTCTGTGGCTGCACTGCTTTCTTACTTTCTTTTGTTACTAGAGAGATGAGAGAGAAAGCAGCCTAGATATGAGCTGATGCTTAAGAGACTTGCTGACCCATAAGCAACTTCATTTTCCTATATCCCTCTTAGAAGATGTGCCTAATTATTCCTACATTATCCCTTGAATTAATGAAGAGGGGTTTTAAGAAGCATCTGTAAGGTCAACTGATCCACTCATGGATCCCTTCCACAGAACAAAAGTAATTCTCGCAGAATGTGTTTCCTTTAAACAGCATCAAAGGAGTGGAGTTCTCCCCCTTCAGATACCTTCTACTGTGTTTATCTCATAAATAGAAGATTTTCCTCATAAACAGAGGAAGCTTTATAAGGTCAAGAAAGGTTCTGGTGGCTATTCTGGATAGCTATGTCTCACTCCTCCTCCTGTCACCCTTCTTCTTTCTCCCCATCTGAGAAGGTCGAAGAGAAGCAGTGCAATCCGATAAGCACAGTGAGCCTGTCACAGAGCAAAATTATCAGAATTTTGAAGTAGAACAAGGAGCAGGAGGTGAAGGGTTCACTTTTTCTCCTCTTAGTTTTCCAGGTCTCTGTGAAGCAGATGTTTGCTTTAAGCACTGGAATTGTGAAGGAACCTCCTCTCAAAGATTTCTTGAGGATAGCAACAGTTTTGTTGTTTGTTTTGTTTGGGTGTTTTTTGTGAATAGCACAGAACATGAAGAGGCAGAAGACTGGAATCGGTGCCCTAAGGAAGGATTAATTTTAAACCATTCCCAGCTTTCATGGCGCTGACTTTATACTTCTCTATAGTAAGCCTACAAAAAGGAAATGGAAGGAAGGGGAAGAATATGAGCGAGTTAGTCCACCCACAAGAAAATCTGCTACAACATTCATGCATGAAAATTAATACAAGCCATATGGGTTTAAAAAATGACTAGTCTTTATTTATGAAATAATAAAAATAAAGTTAACTTAGTGGTCCTTCTAACATCTGTTGTCGTAACAGCATGGGCTAAGAGGCTGCACGGGGTCTGCTCTGCAGAACATCAGAGGATCCTTTGGGAAGGAGAAGTATGGGGGAACTTCATTAACACAACGTTCCTCCTGCTCTCTCCCAACAGCCTGCTCTGTTTCCCTTCCCCATCTCACTACTACCAATAGGTTGAGATTTGAAAATAAAAGCAGTGAATTCTGTTAACTACTATTTCAAAATGTATTTGAGAGGGTAGTAAGGCTAATTAGGTGACCATGGCCCAGAAGGTGAGAAAATGTTGCTTTAAAACTCTGCATGTTTCTGGAATACCCTAGATGTATTCTACTAATAAAGTTCAGCAAACAGAGGAAGATGACAATACATTCAGTACTGGATTGAGTTTATGCAAGAAGAATGTCTTAAACAGAGAGCCAAAGCAGTTTTTATTCTAGAATGAGTTTATGTTCATAGAATCACGGAATGGTAGGGGTTGGAAGGGACCTTTGGAGATTTAGTCCAACCCCCCCTGCCAGAGCAGGTTCACCTACAGCAGGCTGCACAGGACCGCATCCAGGTGGATTTTGAATATCTCCAGACTGGGAGAGTCCACCACCTCTCTGGGCAGCCTGTGCCAGTGCTCTGGCACCCACAAAGTAAAGAAGTTTTTCCTCATATTCAGATGGAATTTCTTATGTTCTAGTTTGCCCATTGCCCCCTGTCCTGTCACTGGGCACCACTGAACAGAGTCTGGCCCCATCCTCTTGACAGCCGCCCTTTAGATATTGATAAGCATTGATGAGATCCCCTCTCAGTCTTCCCTTCTCCAGGCTAAACAGACCCAGGTCTCAGCCTTTCCTCATAAGAAAGATGCTCCAGTCCCTTGGTCATCTTTGTAGCCCTCCACTGGGCTCTCTCCAGTGGGTCCTTGTCTTTCTTGAACTGGGGAGCCCAGAACTGGGCACAGTACTGGCCTCACCAGAGTAGAGGAGAAGGATGACCTCCCTCGACCTGCTGGCCACGCTCTTTAATGAACTGCAGAAGACCATTGGCCTTCTTGGCCACCAGGGCACATTGCTGGCTCATGGTCCACTCCTTGTCCACCAGGACTCCCAGGTCCTTCTCTGCAGAGCTGCTCTCCAGCAGGGCAGCCCCTAACCTGTACTGGTGCATGGGGTTACTCCTCCCCAGGTGCAGTACCCTACACTTGCCCTTGTTGAACTTCATTAGGTTCCTTTCCACCCAACTCTCCAGCCTGTCCAGGTCACGCTGTATGGCGGCACAGCCTTCCAGTGTGTCAGCCACCCTTCCCAGTTTTATATCATCAGCAAACTTGCTGAGGGTACACTCTATCCCTTCATCCAGGTCATTGATGAATATGTTGAACAAGACTGGACCCAGTACTGACCCCTGGGGAACACTGCTAGTTACAGGCCTCCAACTGGACTCTGCGCCGCTGATCACAACCCTCTGAGCTCTGCCATTCAGCCAGTTCTCAATCCACCTCACTGTCCACTCGTCTAACCCACGCTTCCTAACCTATCAGGATGTTATGGGAGACAGTGTCAAAAGCCTTCCTGAGGTTGAGGTAGACAATGTCTACTACTCTCCCCTCTTCTACCCAGCCAATCATGCCATCATAGAAGACTGTCAGATTGGTCAGACATGATTTTCCCTTGGTGAATCCATGTTGACCGCTCCTGATAACCTTTTCTTCTACGTGCTTAGAGAGGACATCCAGGATGAGCTGTCTCATCCCCTTTCCAGGGATGGAGGTGAGGCTGACTGGCCTGTAGCTTCCGGGGTCCTCCTCCTTGCCCTTTTTGAAGACTGGTGTGACATTAGCTTTCCTCCAGTCCTCAGGCACCTCTCCTGTTCTCTCTGACCTTTCAAAGATGATGGAGAGGGGCTTCACAATAACATCTGCCAGCTCCCTCAGCACTCGTGTGTGCATCCCATCAGGGCCTATGGATTTGTGGGCATCCAGTTTGCCTAAATGATCTCTAACCCTATCCTCCTCGATTAAGGGAGAGTCTTCCTTTCTGCAGGCTCTCTCTCTTACCTCCAACGTCTCCTGTTCCTGAGGGCCGGTCTCAGCAGTAAAGACTGAAGCAAAAGCAGCATTCAGTAACTCCGCCATCTCTGCATCCTTCATCACCAAGGGCAGCCACCTCGTTCAGCAGCAGGCCCACATTTTCCCTAGTCTTCCTTTTCCTACTGATGTACTTGAAGAAGTCCTTTTTATTGTCCCTGACAGCCCTTGCCAGGTTTAATTCCAGGTGGGCCGTTGCCTTCCTTGTTGCATCCCTGCATACTCTGACAGTGTTCCTATACTCCTCCGAAGTGGCCAGTCCCTTTTTCCACATTCTGTAAACGTTCTTCTCCCATCTGAGTTTTTCCAGAAGTTTCTTGCTCATCCACATGGGTCTCCTGCCTCCTTTCCTTGATTTTTTTTTTCTCTTAGGGATAAACCGATCTTTAGCTTAGAGGAAGTGGTGCTTGAATATTAACCAGCTCTCTTGCACCTCCCTTCCTTCTGGAGCCTTAGCCTGTAGGATTGATTCCTCCAAGTAGGTCTTTGAAGAGGCCAGAGTTAGCTCTCCTGAAGTCCAGGGTTGTATTTCTACTTTTTTTGCCCTGCTTGTTCCATGCAGGATCCTGAACTCCACCATCTCATCATTGCTGCAGCCAAGGCTACCCCCAGCCTTCACATCCCCAACTAGTCCTCCTTTGTCTGTCAGCACAAGCTCCAGCAGCGCTCCTCTCCTCACTGGTTCCTCCAGCACCGGTTCAAAAAATTACCATCAATGCTCTGCAGAAACCTCCGGGACTGCGCGTGCCTGGCTGTGTTGCCTTTCCAGCAAATACCAGTATGGTTGAAGTCCACCATGAGAACCAAGGCCTGCGATTGTGAGGCTATTTCCAGCTGTCTGTAGAAGATGTTGGGATACTGGCATCTTCTTCAGGTCAGCTGAAGCACCGTTGTGTGAATCTGCAGGGTATTTTCTTTTCTTCCTGGCTATGGACTGCCCCAGGTTGAAGCTAGGAAGTGTGAGTTTCACTCTGTCACACTCATTCAAATCTCAAGCATTCTCTGAGCAAGAAATCTTGAAGCAGGTACCACTAGACGTTCAAAATGAAGACTGAAATCACAAATCCGTATTTTTCATTTGATTGGTGGGAACCTCACAGAAGAGCACTTAGCTATATAGTCAATAAACGTTACTAGTAGTTTGCTTTGCCTTTTTTTTTTTTTTTTTTAATTGATTGGTACTCTAAGGTTTATTTCCTAAGTCCTCGTTACCATTTTTCCTTCAGGAGAAAAATGGCTTAATCTAATCTAGAGCATGGAATTAGAGTTTGTCTGTATTGCAGAGTCAACTGGATTCATGGAGACGATGTTTTTCCCACTTGTGCTGAATTATTTCTGATGGAGGACTGGGCTTGGATTTTGACGCTCAAAGTAAAATGTCATTTGTCTTTCAGTTTTATCTGTCAGAATGCTCATAGTTAAATAAGAAAGAACCTCTCTGGTGGCAGTACAACGCTGACTTGAGCTTCTCAGTTTTCCGAGATCATGAAACTTGTCATCCCAGTTCTCTGTTGTGCCCTTTGGCAAAGGGTGTTCAGGGGAAGACGTGGGTGGAGGGGCGAGGGGCTGCTAGGGGGCGAGGATGATAGATTTAGAGACCAGGTAATCCAAGGTAGGTTTCCAAGACAGCCATAACAAACTTGAGCTCAATGTAAGGTAGACTTCAGGAGCTGTAATTGCAGATTTGATGTAGTGGCCGTGCGCCATTTTCTCAATAGTTCCTGTGAACAAAGGAGAAGATGTTTGTTTGACTCCGGCTAAAGAGAAACTTAGGGCAGATAATCTTTTCCACTCTTATATATTACACACGCACACAAAATAATTACAGCAGTTAAAAAAACCCATAAGGAACAAGGTGGAGAGAACAAAGATTAATGAAGATTACAGTGCAGTTTCAATGTTTGGAGAGCATCTTTGCAGAATTCTGGATCCAAACATGGAAAAGCAAATGAACTAGGATGCAGAAGATTGTCACATGAGTAATAAACTTGCTTTAATTTTTAGAACAGTCATCAGGCACTTTTAGCTTTACAGGCTGTTGTGCAGTTGTCTCAGTAAATGCATTTGTGGCTTTACAAAAAAAAATCCTCCACTTCTCCTGAGGGCAAACTTGGTTTGGGAGCTCGCATTTTTTATTAGCCAAATGAATGCAATGAAGAAATGTTCTTCCTCCATCTCTCACATCAATGTGCAAATCTTCTTAAAATAAATACGCTTCAACATCTAGTAACTACTAGAGGGCTAAGCAGTAGCCCGTGAAGTGGATACGACTATGAATTATCAAGTCCAAAATAATAATACTGATGATGATGTGATTGCTACGCTGTGGGCTGTACCTCTTTTTTTTTTTTTGTCTTAAGCAAATGGGCTGCTCTTTTGCCTCTGTTGGAAGGAGATCTATCTGTCTTGTGGGTGTGTTCATCCGGTAGCTGAGATGTTGCAAAAGAGGAACTGAAAACCAACTCTTTATTCTGCTATCAAATGCTGCCTGGATACAGATCTGTCTGCTTTCTTCCCAAAGTTGCTGAATACGGAGTTTACTTTGGTTTCTCAGAGCAGTGAAGCTCAGGTGAGTATTCTCTGCTTGGCTCTGTTCTCTTCCCTGTCCCAACGGTGCTGGAGCTGGCCAGCCAGTTTGATCAAAATTTGATGAATAGAGATATTGACTTGGACAGGCTGGAGAGTTGAGCAGAGAAGAACCTACTGGGGGGTCAACGAGAGCAAGTGTAGGGTCCTGCACCTGGGGAGGAAGAATGCTGGGCACCGATATAGGTTAGGGGTGGACCTGCTGGAAAGCAGTTCTGAGGTGAAAGATCTGGGGGTCCTGGTAGATAGTAAATTATCCATGAGCCAGCAATGTGCCCTTGTTGCCAGGAAGGCCCATGGCATCCTGGGCTGCATAGGGAAGAGTGTGGCCAGTAGGTCAGGGGAGGTCAGGCCACAACTGGAATACCGTGTCCAGGTCTGGGCTCCCCAGTTCAAGAGTGACAGGGAACTACTGGAGAGAGTCCAGCGTGGAGCAGCAAAGATGACGGAGGGATTGGAGCATCTCCAATAAGGAACGTCTGAGAGAGCTGGGACTCTTTAGCCTGGAGCAGAGAAGGCTGAGGGGAGACCTTATTATTGCTTATAAGTATCTAAAGGGTTGAAGGAGGATGGAGCCAGACTCTTTTCAGTGGTTCCCAGTGACACGACGAGGGGCAACGGGCACAAGCTGGAACATAAGAAGGTCCATTCAAACACTGGGAAAAACTTCCTTACGGTTCGGGTGCCAGAGCACTGGCACAGGCTGCCCAGGGAGGTCGTGGAGTCCCCTTCTCTGGAGATTTTCCAGACCCGCCTGGATGCAGTCCTGGGTGATGTGCTCTCAGCAGTCCTGCTTTAGCAGGGGAGTCGGACTAGATGATCTCTAGAGGTCCCTTCCAACTCTGAAAATTCCGTGACACTAACTGATGTGAAAATAATTGGCCGAATAGCGGAGAGATGCTAATGATGCCATTCGCTGAGGGAGAAACTGTAGTTTGCTCTCTGCTGACGCCAGACACCCGCCGGAGCTCAGTGTCCAGGTAGAACCTGAGAGAACGCTGAGCTTTGCCACTTCATCTGATAACCCTTTTAGAGCTTTATTTTTGTTTGGGTAAGCTTGAGTGGAAAAAATTATACAACCTTTTATGTGCCTCCCAGTGGTACAAAACTGTTGTTTAACCCTTTATTCCACAAGGCTTTGTGATTTTTTTGCAGTCGACTTCACCAGGAGACAGGATCAGCCCTGCAGGCAAATTTAAAACAAAACCTAAATGCCTTGATACGATTCAAAGGTTCTGATGTTCAGTAGACTTTAAAAGCAGGCTGAAATGGAGCAACCGAAGTCATAGGCACAGTAGAAAAGTCATGACTTGAATTTCCTTGAAGGCAAAATGCCAGTTGTTAGCTGAGGACCTTGCCCTGTCCGTTGTTATTGGGGTAGCATGAGTTTTTTCTGGTTAGAACGTGTATTTTAGGAAAATGGCCGGTGCTTTTACGTGTTCTTAATATAAACTGATGCATTATTTTTTTAAAAAAATAAATAATTTTTTAGTATTTTCTTTGATAGCTGTTAGCATCATTGCTTACACAGTGAGTACTGTGTAGATACTATCAGTGTATGTCAGCGGACGCATCCTACACGACAAGAACCAACATTCCTGTTCCACAGTCCTAATTTCTGACAGATGTTCCGTACCTCTGTAAATGTTATAATCTGATTGGCATTACTTAAAACAGAGTATTTTACGTAAGTGGTACTTGGATACCTACTTGATGAGTAGTATTTATAAAATGGTGCAAATACTTGGTATTAAGTATACTAGAGACTATTTAACCTTTCCATTTTTTTTTTTTTTTTGGGGGGGGTGTGTCACTTTGTGCCTTGTCTTCTGCTCTGTCCCTGCCCCACTCCCCCCACAACTGAAGGTTCGGGATTTCTGACTTTCTCCAGAATACAAAAAAAGCCAGAAGCAAAAAAAATGTGCAGAAAAACTGATCATGTTATTTGAAAGAAGAGAATGAGCATATGTCTACTGGTTACTTTTTACAATGACAAATAGAAATTAAGTAATTAAAAAAAAATCTTAGCATCAAGGAAGCATTTGACTTATTTTGAAAAATCTGTGCTCACGAGTGTAAACCACTAGATAACTTCTCCAACTGAATAAAAAATTTCTCAGGCTATGCAGTACTATGTTTTCACCTTCTTTTTGTAGCCTGATATTACAGCGCGAAGGGATGTCCTTGAGGAGAATGATTAGAATACTCGTGTCATCAATAAGGGTAGCTGTAACGAGCAGACACTACCTCTTGACACTTGGATTGATAATCTGTATTAGTCTCATCTGTTAAAAATGTAAAGAAAAATGCCAGTCCATA
Organism: Ibidorhyncha struthersii; assembly: GCA_013398815.1. NCBI lineage: Eukaryota > Metazoa > Chordata > Aves > Charadriiformes > Charadriidae > Ibidorhyncha > Ibidorhyncha struthersii. Next base: position 250,293 of record VZSZ01006931.1, on the reverse strand, counting down.
CATTCTGTTTATTAAAATTCTCCTTGGTAAATGCACTTACCAGTTGATGTTTAAAGGGTTTTGTTTTCACGAATAAAACTGAATTTAGGCTCTGCCATTTTTACCTCTTGAGGTTTCTTTAGCTAGTTTCCTGCAAAACACTTTATTTTTATGGATGGAACGCGGGCTTTTTATGTTTTACGCCCTAAAGCAGAGACCAAACCAACTTAGGGAAAACTACAGAAGCATCTGCAGCTTTCCCTTTTGCAAGGAGACGGGGCTGCGGTGCTCAAGGTCATCGCGGGAGCCCCCGGCGGAGCTGGATGCGTAAAAGCAGCTTTTCTGCGCTGCGAACTGCGGCTGGGACCCCAACGGCACCTGTCCTGTGTCCGCGCATCTTCTGTAAGACACACCGTTCGCCTTCTGAATATTACTATAACATATTTGGCTTTATTATGGAAGGTAAAGATCATCGACCTTGTTGCTGGAAGTATTTGGCTGGCTGTGGAGTGCTCTGAAAACTTTACGGTGGGGGGGAGGAAGGCATCCGGGCACGTCTTCGCTTCCTTCGGCTTTCTTCAGCCCCAGAAAGAGCTTTGTGCCTGAGCAGTGATGCAGAACATCTGATGGGCCGGCTTGTGGCCTAAGCTCGCTCGCTTTTCTTTTTTTCTCCCCCCTGTGAATATTTTTTCTCTTTTAAATACAGAAGAAAGCAACGCTTTAAAAAAAAAAAAAAAAGCAGCATCTGTATTTATCAAGTTTGGACATACACTACTGTAGTTCTGCATAGCCAGTGTGTTGAGAAGGGGAGATGGCAGTATTAGAGTAAGGAACGGTAATTAAACACGTGCCGTAAACGAGCGCGCGCTGCTCCAAGTAGGCAGATAGGTTAAGTTGAAGGCTGCTCGCTTTAGATTAATTCCCTTTTGGTTATGGTCTTGGATAAGCCTTATGCTTTACTGCTGAGAGCTGGGAGTGAGAAAAGATGACCGTGGAATATAGAAAGAGCTTTAATGATCTGTGTGTGAGTCGTGTTCCTCTTGATTTTTAATACGTATTTTAGCTGAATCAGTTGTTTATAATTTTTTGTGGAACCTTTTGCTAGGAGTGAAACGAATTGCCTTTATTTCCCTATACATGCGCTGCCCTTATAAACACGCCCTTTTGCAATGTTTATGCTCAGGTTTTTTTAAAAGAAAAAAAAAAATAAATGTTGTAAAGTAGTTTTGATGTTACGTGCTGCAAAGTTAAGAAGAAACAAATGCTGTGCAGCGCGTGGCGCGTACGTTTGTGTGACCTTTGCCTTTTGCCTGGAGGTCCATAAAGCAGCCCTGGTTTGAGGGGAGCGCCTGACCCGCTGCGGAGTCCTTAGTGGCGTGGGTTAAATAAATTAATAAAGATGCTCTTTATTTAAGGCGCGGGGGACGCTCCCAGGGGTTTTTTTCATCAGCGATCTTGTACTTGTGAAGTCGAGCAGGAGGCGATGGAGGGTCTAACCCCACTTTGTGGAAGTTCTGCGCTTTTAGGGCTGATGGGTTCTTTTTTTTTTATTATTTTTTTTATTTTTTTTTATTTTTTTTTCCCAGTACAGCCGCGTGTTGAATACAGATATGGAAAAAGCTCAAAGCGATGCTCGAATTTTGGGTGCTGGGTGGGAAGGTGCGATTTGCTGGAGCGAATGCCCCCGGGTCGGGGTG
>VZSZ01006931.1:233338-248133 GCA_013398815.1 Ibidorhyncha struthersii | reverse complement strand
CCCCGTTAATTGAATGTTTTACCACCTGTGGGGCTGTGGGGTTTGTTTTGTTTTGTTTTTTTTTCCTACCGAAGAAAAAAAAAAAACCAACCAACCAACCAACCAAAAAAATAAAACATCTTTATTCTGGTCATGCGCTTGTAATGCAAAGGAGTCCGCGGGATCTTCTTTCACCTGACAGCTGTAACGCTTATTTATTTATTTATTTATTTATTAACTAACTATCCCCCCTTTGCTTTTCAGAATGATTCGAGAGCTGTTTGGGTTTTGCTTCCGCTGGATGTGAGGATGTGAGGGGCTTTGTTTTGGACCTTTGTGTGTAGGAAGCCGCTGGGAGTGTAGTTCGGCTCCCGCTTACCTTTTGGAAGAGGCCGATCGTTGGTTCCCAGTGGCAGGAGACTGACGTCTTTTTACTTGATGGCTTAGAAGTTGCCACCCGTATTATTCACCCCCCAAAAAGAGACAATAACTAGCCACAAAGCACGCAGCTATTACAATGAGAGGGTTTGACTTGCGATTGAGGCTTAACAATAATTAGATGGAAATGCGAAACTCAGTCACATGCTTACTATCTTAACTTGCATCCCAAGACATTTTTAACATTGTAAATATCCCAAAGATGTTTACCCTATTATAAACTAGAAGGTGTTTGTGTGTTGGTGGTGTGGGTGGGAGCGTGTGTGTGAAGATACAGTACAGGGATAAAGCTTGAAATTCTGTTAGTAGCCAAAGAATCAAATCTTCCTTAGATGGAAAACAACTGTAAAAGGTTGAGTGTTGCTGATTGTAAGCATAGCTTTCCTCGTGTTCACTTTCATTTCAATGTACTTTCTTTTTTGGAAGAGAAACTGGCAGTGAAGTATTGCGTCACCGTAATCTTGGATCACAGACAGAGGCAGTTACTTCAGAAGTTCAGGGGAAACGTATCTGAAGTCAGGAGCTGATGGGCATAGCTGACGATTGGAAAAAATAACAGTAAATTTATCTGGGATTTTTATTGTCTCATTATTCGGAGGAGACGTGAAGGAGCATTTAGCACTTTGTCTTGCATGCTTTCCGTACCTCGCTGAACTGTTTGGGCTAAACTGGCATTTGCCACACGCTGACATATTATAGTAGCACGTATAGTAGAAATAGCTTAAAAAGAAGACATCACAGAACTTGAACACCACGTCCTGGTAATGTCTGGTGAAGTTCTCAATCTGTCAGCTCACTGGGGAACAATAGTTAATGAAACAATGAGTAACAGTAGCTGGAAACAAAGCTTAACCAAAGCTGTGCTTGCTGTTAGTACAACTTGTTTACCAGGAAGGGGTAAGAGCGATACCTACTCCTGCGGGTCATAAACTGGGTAACAAAAGTATTAGACGAAATCGGGATTCATCTCCTTCTTGGGCTATTCTGAGCGTCAGAATGAAGGTACTTCCCAGGGAGTAACTTTAAAAATTAGGGAAGAAAAATCTTTTGAAAGAAAAAGTGAGTTGTTACCATCTGTTGTTAAGGCTGGTTAGTACTGGGTATATCGGTTTCTGCCTCCAGCTGCAGCACCAGAGGATGACTACAGCAGGGCTAGTGGCTCCTCGCAGAAGATGGCTGCGTTGGGCCACGATAAAACGTATCGATTCCCGCCCCCCCCCCTGCCCCCAGTAGCTATAATGAATGAAAAACAATCCCTCCCCCTTCCCCTGGTCGCCTGTGAAGTGTTCTCAGGCCATAACTTCAGGGGAGATGGCTTATCCAGCCTCCTCTGTCCCGAAATGGAGAACAGCCATGTAATCTGTTTTTATTCCTGGGAGGGGGGGAGAAGGGGGACACCAGGAGTTGCATAAGAGGACAAAGACACCAGCATCTTCGTGACTGCCAATTGCAGTGATCTCCAGAAAAAGCTCCATCTCAGTCTCCCCAAAAAAAATATAAAAAATAGGACAGATGAGAAATAGCTTGTGCTATATTTGTCGTTGAATGGTGGCCATTCCTTAGTTGATGAATACTCTGTGTACTGTTCACCAGCTTAACCTTAGGGAAATGAAACGGATCTGGCCTACTTTGATAAGGGCTGTGAGATATCTGCAGTCAAAGAAAGGTAATATATTAATGAGAGAAACATTTGGTCGGGATAACTTTATTCTGTCTCTTTGGCTTTTCTGTTAAAGCTTCGGGTTACCTGCAGCAAAAATTGGTAAAACTTTTTAAAGTGTCTTGTGATGTCTTAAAATGTGATCTTGATGTATATGTTTTATTATGCATAAAGTCTTTCTAAATGGTCTGTTCTCTATTTGGACGCGACAGATTGAGCATTCGGCGTGTTATGTGTGGTCTCATAGCAAACGCTCATTCTTTGAAAATGCTTTGAAAATATTTCAGTGAGTCAGTGTTCATACAGAGTGTGCTTCTACTTTTTTTTTTTTTGTAGCGTTCTTAAATCTGAAATCTTCAATCTTCTTAGTGATGCTGTGTGCTGACCTAATTGCAGCCAATTCTGTGTGCTCTGTCTGTAGGACTGCATCAAAGAAAAAGATAATATTTGCTTTCTTTATGAAGTGTTTGTGCAAGCTGTATACAGTACAAGCCAGGTTTTGCCTCCTCTTTATGCTGAAGTCAGTCCTGAACGTTACTGAACTTGGTAATTTAGTCTGGACCTGCACACTCCAGACTTGAAAATATTTGGGTTGTCAAATTAAGTGAAAGTGTGTATTTTGTTTACTGGCATATTTCTTCTCAGCAAGCAAGTCTGTATTACTTTAGCAGTGACAGAAGTAAGACATTTTCGGCTGTTCCCCTCCTCCCTTATTAAGTAATTTGAAACTTCAAATCTCTGGTCTTTTGGAATAAACAGCCTCACACTGGGTACAGCGTTGGGGAACGCTGAGTAGCAGTACTTGTCTTCCAGCTCAGTACTGGAAATGCGTGCCAGTATCATACAGGGATGTTTTCTTTCCGAGTGTACCAGTAGACTAGAGGGTACTTCGGTTGCCTTAAATCTTACCTTTTTTTTTTTATTTCTTTTTTTTCTTTTGTGGATCATTAGTAATCGTGCCAAAGCCAAATCGTGCCAAATCGTACCAGAGGTATGATGATACTTTTGCTAGTGGCCCTTTTTCCCGAGTTTCACATGACACGCCAGTTTAAGTTTACCAAAGAACTCGGTGGAATAAATATAAATGTACCAGTTAAGGATAGCTGGGTAGCTCTGCTGCGTAGCTGTAAATTACCCAACCCAAGAAGGAGGAAGTTTCTTGAATATCTTCCATGAGAAAGCTCTGTTTAATAATTTATGAACCATAAATTGATGTGGTGTTGTTAAGTGTATGTCATGTGAGTAGTTAGTGAAGGGTGATCACAGTTCTTTAATTCAACCGTTCAGACTAACGTGGAAAGATCTATACTGTCTGAAGATAATCAAGCCCAGTTCAGTCCAAAACCTTGTCGTGATTTAGAAAGGGTGGAAAAAGAAAATTAAGCCAACTATGTTGTGAAATTTATTTAATCAACTGGGAAGGAGTTTTTACCCTATTTATTGCAATCTGTTAATGTCGCAATCTTTTTTTAAAGTGATAAGCAATTCCAAGTTAAATGTTTTTCTCTTCTGAGGAGCCCTGGTGTTTCGGGAGGTGTGTTCAGATGGGACCTGCTGGTCGTCTGTTGAGTGTAAGCAAGATGGTTGGATACAGAAAAGTTCAGTGCTGTTTCTCTTTCATCTCCATCTCATAGGTCTCTACTGTTTTGCTAACAGAAAATTACATGGGTGGTGTACCCTTAGATTTTTAGGTGATCGATAGTCACTAAAAGGGACACAGGGGTAGAAACGGAATAAGGAAGGCTGCTGATACCACAAAGGTGGGCAGGTAAACGGTCTCTAAAACGGGTTTTCTTGTCTTTTTGACGTACACACTGCGTATATATAACATAGAAATGGGATAGCTGTGGTGTATTAGGAACGGAAAAAAAAGCCCTTCTGTTAGCACGACTGTTCTGCTGCGTCTTTGTAGCGACTTTCAGCTGAGGTGACAGGAGGGAAGCACCCACTCGCATTTTTTGCACATCTATAGGTGCGGTTACAGAATGCAGTGAAGTGCTTTTCCCTCTGAGGGCATAACAGCCCAGCGAAGAGACTAGTCCGTCATTTGACAGTCTGTTCTTGACTACTTCATTGACTACATCAGCTGATGTGACACATCTGCGATTTCCTTCCAAACCATGAATTTGTCTAAATTTTTCTTAAACTTTATTAACTTAGTGGCTTCTTAAGGTGTGAGATTTGCAAACTGTTAAAGCGTCTTCTTGTTTCAATTCATGTGTGCCTGTTTTTTTTTTTGTTGTTGTTGTAAGTCTTTGTAGAAGAACGAAAAATAGCGTTAATCTCCTCAAACTGCTAATTTTCAAAGGCAGTTTAAAAACAATTCCTGAAAGGCCTGTGCATATTTAAAAGTGGAAAATAGTCTGGAAAAGCAGGGGGGTGGTTCTTCCCTTCAGTGTTTCAGTACAGCATGGGGTGGCACCTGTATCCTTCAGGATGTATAGGAAGTATGCAGCTATGTACTGATGCATTTCCATTAGGGTGATTTGTTTCTTATTCAAATGTTACTGGAGTAGAAGATCGGGATTCAGATACTTTTACAAAAAAGGAAAGCAGTTGGTTTAAGCACTGGCTGGTGGGAGCATTCAGGGTTCCCTGTGTAATGGAGATGTATGATCTTATCAGTTGTAGCACCTAGCAGTGAACCAGCTGGTTCTGAGCTGCCAGGGAAAAACTAAAACTTAGGCAAGGAAAACAAGATGTTTTAAATATGTTTTTGAAGATGCATTAGGAAAAGACTGAAGAGCAAAGTCTGGAAGTCAGCCTTTAAGAGAAAGGTGCACTGATTGAAATGGTGTATTTTTGCTGAAAAGTTAAACGGGAGTTTGTGGCCTCAATAGCTTTCTTATTCAGTTTATACTTGAAATTTTTTATCACGAGTCACGTTGTGTGTAGCTCTATATCTATATTTTCTATATGACACATCATATACACACACGCGTGGGCGCGCACAGACTCAGCATGGTTTTCCTTCCCCAGTTAGCCTGGCAGCAGTTCCAGGATTTCAAAATTAGCATCCTGAGATCCTGAAGATGTTCTCTTACCTGTTTTTGATGCGGTTTTAGCGAATCATTGGGCAACTGATCTTCCTGCACAGCTTTTATTGGAAGGAGTGTTGTAATGAAATAAGCTTTTCTGAGCGCTGTTACATTTGGAAGAAATATTTCAGGTTGTCTCAATCCTTCCACTTGTTGCAGTGTTGCTTAAATGGAGTAGTTGCAAATTCATGTCTTGTAACAAAAAAAAAATTGATATGTCAGCAAGGTTATGTAGTTATGTTAGTCTGAAAAAAACCCTCACTAGTATCCTTCATGACCTGATACAAATTTCATGGTACTCTATTAAAAACTCGAGGCGTCTTAAATTAATATACACTATGACATTACAGTAGGCAAGCCCGTACAAGCTACTCAGTTCTATAAACTAGTGCAGCAAACAAAAGACAGACATAAGGAAGTGTCTTAGGCTTGTTTTAATAGAACGTTTACAAAGGACAGCACATCATAAACGTATTTGTTTATAGCGGTTATAAAAATAAGGTAGCATTCATCAAGATTTCGTCATCTTGCAAAATAAATGAGATCACTGCAATATCTGCTGTTGAATCCATGTTGAGAATTAATGATGCCAATTTTTCCTGACGAGTTGCAAAGGACGGGCATTGCTGAGGTTATGGAGTGAACTGGTGCATGCCCAGCACTTACGTGACACTTTATTTGCTGGTGTACAGAAAGAGAGTTGGATTTTCCTCTGCTGATACTGAATGTAGCTTAGCAAAGATGTTATGAAAGTATTTCTGTGTGGAATCCAATCCTGCTGAGTCATTTCTTTGAAAATAATCTGTAAACAAACTTGTTTTTTGTTTGATAACCACAGTTTATTTCTTTGCCAGAAGAGAGACTGCTTATTACTTTTCTCAAGCACTGTCACCGTTTTCCAAAATAACATTTCCCCTGCCAATTATTTGAGATCCATAAAGCTTAAGCACTAGGGGTTTGGTTTATCTTTTTTTTTTTTATTTAAATTGGACTCACTCTGCGAATTGGGGATATTTCTGAGGAAAACCAGCTTTTTCCATGGCCTTGGTCTCCTCATCTTGAGTAAGTACAGGAAGAAGATCAGTGTGTGACCTTCAATTCTGCCGTTACTTGGCGCAACTGCTCACGGCAACTGCGAACACTTCAGTGAAGAGCTGTAGAGGGTGTCGCGTCAACAGATGAAGAGCATAATAAGCTGAAATGTGGCATTTTGAGACTGAAAGCTAAACTTTGCCTTCAATTTGCCGTGCTGTAGAACTCAAAATCTCTTTTGGTCAGAGGGAATTAAATAGTCTTAACTTCTCTGCATCCCGTATTTGATGGTTCATGGTGGTTGGATGGTTCATCTTACCTTAGCTGAATTGGGCCCTCAGGGATGTGGCACTTTCCCTTCAGAACTGGAAGAGTTACAGATACAGTAGTTTTAAACGTGTCCAAAACAGTGATGCTTCTCAACCTTGTAGAAGATGCAGATCATCATAACCCTCGTGCTCCTTGTAGCGTGTGACACCCTGGGGTTGTCTGACTAATGATTAAAGAATGGTAGTGCCTTCCTTTCATTGCATGCTTTTTTCTAATTCCTATAAGAATTTGGCCTAAGCCAATTCTACTTAAAATTGTCAGTAAAAGCCGACTTCTCTTCGTTTAGACGATACTGCTTCGTGATGAAGCTAGACTTACTTTATTGCCAGTATTTGGTCATGGATTCCCATACTGGTTGAGTTTTCTCCTTTAATAAGCATAGAAAGGTTATTGTAGCGAAGAACTTCTTCATCACAAGTAGTTGCAGGGTGAGTAATGCTCTGCAGTCCTGTTAAACCTTTATTTCTAGGGAGGAGGATGGTAAGGAACTGGATGTATTCCTGAAGCTTCTCAGCTGGCTTCTGAAGGTAAGGGGCAATAAGATTTAAGCCCTTCTCATAAGCTTTCTGCTATTACGCTTGTAGCTCAGCAGCAATCCTTGCTGTTATGGGGCGATACTAGAAGGAACTGTATTCCTGAAATCCTAGTGTGTTCATCTCAAAGGGGGTTTTGTCTAGCCTGTGACACGATGGTTGGGCAAGATAAACCGAAGAATTGCAACAAGGATACTTTAGAGCAACCTTTTGGTGTGATCGTAAGGGCCGATTCCCTTACAACAGCTTGCATTGCCAGTCGACTTGAACGGCAGCTTTTTGTCCATCCAGGTGTTCGATTGCAATGGTCTCGAAGCATACGGGCAGAATCTAAAGGCTGAATTGAAAGGTCTCTGATTTATGGTTGCGTGTAGCTGCGCCTGTCAACATGGGAACATACGTGGGCTGATACCCATCCCAGCCCCGTACCGGAGGGCAGAGGTACCGCTCAGGTGGCAGGGAGTCGTGTATCTGTTCTTCACCCGGCGGTGCCGGCAGTGCAGGGCTAACGAGCGTGTCGCTTTTATCACGCGAGTGGCAAAGAAATGGATCGTTTGCACCGTGGCCTGTTGAGCTGCTGTGAGCACGGAGGTGGGATGGGCCGATAGCAACAGTGCCTGTCAGCTCAATGTGTTAATGTTTTATCAACTAACTGTAAGTTTTAGCAGAAAGTAGGCTTTTCTGTATGTGTTTCTAAATCTGTGCTTTCTAATACTAATTTTTTTTTGCTCTAGTTACAATGGGAGGACTTAATGCCTGAGGTTTTCTTGTACAGCGGCAGGAAAATGTCATTGCGCTGTTCCTGTTCTGTCCTTGAAATGAGGGATTTTCACCTTGTACTTTTGCTACTAAGTTCCTTTAGCCACATCGCATTTACTTTTATATTTCTTATGTATATACACACACTGTTTTATAGAGTATATAATATAAAATCTGTAATATACATATAAACTAAATAAATTGATACAAGGCATAGTCAGTGGTTGAATAGGAAAATGTCTGTTACTTTTTCTTTCTTCCGAAGTCATTTTGGGAGCTGTATAGGTTCTGCTTTGATCTGATACTGAACAAACGTTTTGCTGGTTTTGGATGCGCTGATGGAATTTTACTGAAACAAGCTGTGTGAGTCGTATTGGCCAGTAGTGTTGGGCACGATGCTTCAAGTACCAAGTTTGCACATCTAAACATAATTTTACATGTCTCTTGTCGATCTGGAGGTGCAGTAAAAATTCGTTTGGAATATTGCACTCACCTGTCACACCTCACTTCTTTTCAGAACACTGGATGTGATATGCTGGTACAGTTTCAGTACGGTATACCTTAATGATTGAAAACGTGGTATTACAGTCAGAACAGCAGCGATTTTTTTATGGCTGTGGTTACTGAATAATTTCTATGATAAACCCTTCTTCAGGTCGTTTTGTGATCTTGAACTTTTCGAAGTACTTCTTGCTCGTGCTGAAATTAAACTCTGGAATCTCTCTGCTCATTTCCTGAAATTGGAAGGGAAAGTAGTTAATGCTGTTTCTGTGTCGGGTGTGTTCTGCAAGAGAGCAGTGACTGTTAGAGACAGGAGTTGGGGATGAGCTGGTAATAAGAATTATGTGAAATCAGGAACAAGCATACCCTGGACACACAAAAAAGTCGTGTTCATCATTCCCATTGCATACTGTAGGAGAAGCCGGGCGAGCTATTTGGTTTTGGCCAGAGGTGCGGCTAAACTGCCGGGCCGTAGGGGTGGGAAGCGGTGGGCCAGCCTGCGCGTGGCCCAGCGGTGCTGCCCGCCCTTCCTCTCAGCAGAGTTGTAGCGAGCCCTTTCCAGCAAAATTTTCTACAAGGGGGGGGCGGGGAGTAATGTATATTTAGTATTTCTGTAAATAGAGTGCAGCTCTTCAGAATGTTTAACTCTCTAAATTTAATACTACTTTTGGGGGGTTTACTGTTTTTGATTTATTTATTTATTTATCACGCCGAGATTTCATCTAACTACATTTCTGTTGTTCCTCTGCTCTAGTTAACAACCATGTTGCTCACTGACAATACGTACTAAGACAGACTACTATATAAAATAAACTTTTTTCTGACTGTTAACACTTTATTTTTATGTTTCCTGGTTAGATGCTAAGTGGAAAATAGTTTTAGTTGCTAAACATTGACTGGAAGGTAGCAACAGATTTGAGAAAGTTGATAGTGCAGAGCAATGATGAAAATAGCGGTGAGCACCTGCTCAGTACTTCTTGTAGGGCATTAGTTCAACAATTTCAAGAAAAGCATAGCAGGTTCCTTAAAGAGCGAGGAAAGAGGAAAAAAAATATAGTTAAGCGCTTCTAATGCTGTGTCTAACGACACAGCATCGTTCAGGTGACGAATGTCATGTGCTGGCGTAAGGCAGTGAAGATCACAGCCTGTACTTCAGCAAGTCAGGCGTGCCCTGAACCTGCTGTGTGGTACCCAGCTCCCTTCTCTTTGGAGAAAGTACTGATGTAGAGAATTGCTCTTCTGAAACATTCGTGGTTTAGCAATTAAAGGCAAAACAAAAATAATGAGTATGTGTTGATCGCCAACCCAGGGTGAAGTTCTTTAAAATCCGATGGCTGCTTATTGAGCTCATAGAAAGGAATTTGAGGACTTGTTGCACAGAAAGTTTGCAATAATTCAAATGTGTGATTTTTTTTTTTTTTTTTTAAAAACTAATCTTTATCCGGCATAGAAAAGCAATGGCAGACACTCATTCCTGTTTAATCTAGCTTTATCTCCACTTTGGTTTTTTTTGTGTTAAAATCACAGTTCAGCCAAAATAAAATAAACAGGATGGGTTTGAGTCTCAGGAACAAGTAAAAATCATCAAAAATGTGGAAAACCCCTCATACTGGAAGCTACACGTTTGAAATTGGTTATAAGATGGGATGATACTTGCATATGTATTTATGAATACAGAAGATGCTTACCATTCATTCATGATTTATTTTAATGCTTTTTTAAAAGAATCAGTCACTGATGTCTTAAGCCAGTCAATATTTTTCTGCTCAGTGATAGGAACATAAATAAGAAGTTGAGTAAACTTCAGTTCTTTTGAAGAACACTACACTTGGGGGAGTGGGAGCCATCCCGTTTCGCTCGTGTGGATGGTACCTGGACCGAGGATGTGACAATTACTGTGAATTGTTAGTTTTGTTTCTGTCTCTGTGGTATATACGATGCTTCAGCCCTGGAATAATCATATGAAGCAGGAATTCATCTACAACTTTTTGTAACTTATTACCATAAAATTCTTGGAAGGAATATTTTTCCTTCTTTTTATTAGACTTTCCTTGCTCTTTATATCCAGTCCATGCTCAGATTATTAATATTGTTCCAGTTCTGTTGGAAATGGAAATAAAAATACTGTCCTGTTCCTTTCCTCCAATGGGAAAAATATTTCCCAGTGCAGGCAGTAGGTGGGACGTAGGCTGTTACCCTGCCGTTCTTGCAAGGACAGTCAAGCTACTGTAACGCAATAAAGTTGCTCATAAAATGTGTCCTTTGTGACTGACTGTGCGTTTTTTTTACAACGTCAGGTCTTTTCAGGTGTTGAACGCTTCCTCCTTCCTTATCTGTGTGCCCGTACAGATCCCAGTGCTTATCACCTGAACGTAAATACACTCGTTCGCTCTTCTCCTGGAAATCTATCCGTACGGTCATCGCTTTGCAAAATCAAGGCCATACTGAAGAAGGGTGGATCCTGAACACTTTAGGTTGTTGATTTGTTAATTATGGCATATTTTTTCTTTGACATTGGTGGTACAGTATAATTTGGCATGGAATTTTTAGATGGGCTGTTATTTCTGGCTTTGATTACTACTTCTTTGCGTTCTTTCCCTTTTCCTCTCACTCCTTTCAGGCCACAGAGATGCTGTTTGTTTTATCGCTGTGAACTGTTTTGTTTAGCGTGTAAGAGTAGATTATATAAATGTTATAATAACTTGATTTGTAAGTTCAGAGCTTTCTGTCGAAACAGCATGTTCCTAGGAATATTCCCAAAGTATTTTGTTACATCTCTCTTTTTAGTCTGAATTTTGGTTCATTGAAACAAACAAGGAGTTTAAGCCTCTCTTGCAAGATGTCCTGGAAGAACTGACAAACCCTATCCAAAAGAATTTCTTTGTAAATACCTTATGTCGTTGTGTATCTTTGTTAAATGCCCTGTAAAACAAAACGTCAAGGTAAATCTCTAAGTTTGAGATGATACGTTGCTGCACAGCATATATTCCGTCTTCTTAAAATTAAAGTCTGAAAGGACAAATCCAGTTCAAAAATGACATCTGGAAAACGAGAAATAAAGTATTGGGTCTCTTTCTGGACATTTATTTTATATGGATATATATATATATAAAAAATCCATTTTATATTCCATGTATCTGGAAATCTATCTGGACATTTATAAAAGCATCAACTCTAACTTCAGATTTTTTTAATATCAAGTATTTTGCAGGTGACAGAAAATTAAACTATGGAAGGCAGACACACTAGAGAAAAAGTTTAAAATACATTTTTACGTCCTCTCCTTTTAAATACTGGTAAAATGACTGAATTGCTATATGCAAAGGAAAATGGATAAGAGGTGTGTGTAACAGATAACGTAGTACATCATAAATGCAAAGTAAATAGAAACTGAAACAAGTTTTTGTTTAGTTTTGGTATTAGTTGTCTTCGTCTCTGGAATCTTTGAGCTGTGAGTTTCTTTTGGTTAATTAAAAAAATGATGAATCTTTAGTCGTCTAGTTAAAACAACAATATTGAGCATAGATTAGGGGTGAGGAAGGTCTTCCACAGTTCAAGTTGGCCATAGAAACCTCGACTCCAATGAAGAAATCTTGAAAGAAAGGCAGCTTTGGGACCTTCAGCGGGAGCAAGGTAGGGGCTAGGTAAAGTAAGTGAGTAAAAGGGGGTGGGCTCTGCTGCCGCTTTTGCAGTGAAGAAACATGCTGGTATCTGTCCTGAAGGGTGTTTTTTTTCTTTTTACAGCGACACCCTCTTCGCGTGTATCTCACTTTGGCTATGAGGTACAGCAGTGAAACGGTCTGTGCAGCTGAAATTCTTGCTGTGAAAAAGACGTTTTTTCACAAGATGAGTGGAACAGGGATGTTTTCATTCTCTTTGTTAACTGACATCTGAAATGAGGAATTAGTGTTCCACATTAATGAGTCACAATTTGCTCTTCCCGAGAAATTTCTAAATGCATAGCATTGCAGTAGGGGAAAGATGGTGGCGTGGGGGTGTTAGTTTAGGGGGTTGGTCATTGTCTTTCTCCCTTTTTTTTTTTTTTTTTTAAACCTGCAGGGGTAGAGCGAACCACGCAGTCTCATCAAGCATGCTGCTCTGTACTCCTCTTTGTATTAGCAAAGTATTCTTCTATTCAGTCCTTAAAGTTGGAAAATGAATTTCCTTCTGGAGTGTGAAAATAATTTGTAGCTTATTGCTTTTGGAGCAAATCGTATTAACTCTTAATCTCTCATATCTTGCGTTTGTGTAGGAGGAACATTGGCACTACATCCACGGGAGCCCAGCAGCAGGGATGTGTGGTCGGGGTCCCACGGGGCTGCCTGGGGTGTAACATCCCAGTGCCACAGTGACCAGGTGGAACAAAAATGTTCTCGAAGCCTGACAAGCTCTGCTTTTTGCTCTTTGCTTCTCTCATTGCCTCTTTGCGCTGTCTGTCAGTCGTCTGAGTAGCTTTGCCTTTGACAGAAGGATATAGCTGCGTTTTTAAATCAGTTTTTCCTTGTTGAATGCCTGCTATCTGTGAAACTCACTTCACTCTGCAGCTGATTAAAACGTAATGTAATCATGTTTCAGACAAATGCTGAGCATCTTTAAACCATACTTTGACATTTACAAAATAGTGGGGAATAACTAGAGGTCGGGTGTGCTGATGCTGCCCTTAACTGTGCCAGGCCTATTTCAAATTAACCTTTTTCCTTTACACTTCATCAGAATTACTTGTTTGATCATGTGTTCAAGTGGTCTCTGCCCAAAAAGTTACTTTTAACAGGTAACGTGCTTCTACTCCCTCTTTAAAATCCCATCCCTGGCTGCAGATGGTGCCGTGATAGCTGACTATCAGATGCTTTGTTGATTTTGGTGCAAATTACAGGTGCTTATCACAGTCTGCCTTGTATCAGCTGCCAACCAGCCTTACTTGTCCATCCTCTTCCCCAGGAATTTCATCACCTTCTGCCCCTGTCCAAATTATTGGAATTAAGAATTTCATTGGTAAGAATATATCGAATGATAAAAGCTGTTCTGGTCCCAGAACTGCTGTCCAACCTGTCAGTAAACACTCTGCTTCTAAACAAAGGGAAGTTGTAATTGTTTTGAGTAAACTAGGTAATTAAACTGTTTTTTTCCTTTTCAGACTGTGCCTTCAAGGCCGTCAGCTCACGCACTATCTAGCTTGAACCCAGAGTCAGGAGGCGCCTCTGGTTTTAGTAGTAAAAGTTTCTAGAGATATGAAGTCCTGATACGCTTTTGTGAATGTGTTCAGGATTTCACAAATAGACTTTCCATACTTTGGTATTCTTCCTTTGCATACAGTTTATAACACCATCAAAGTGCATGTTGCAAAACATAGCAACAGATTGATTTTTTTTTTTTTTCCCCCCGAAGATAGCTGTATCTCAGAATAGCACTGGATACCAGAGCAGCTGTAATAGTCCAGTTTACAAACACTTCAAACTGGGAAGTGACTACAAGATAAATTTCTTGTGTTGCTCCGCTGTTAGGAAACCGAAGAATAATCTTAAATTAATGATAATCAATTAATATATGTCTAAAACCTTACATTTAGTCTATGAGATAGTCTTTTTAAGCCCGTTACAGGAACAAAACTTTTTAGGTTCAGCAAAGCCATTTGAAAGGACACTGTAGAGAGGTTGGTGCTGGTCTCTTCTCACAGGTAATTAATGACAGAACAAGAGGGAATGGCTTCAAGCTCCAACAGGGTAGGTTTAGACTGAACATTAGGAAAGAATTTTTCACAGAAAGGGTGGTTGGGCATTGGAATAGACTGCCCGGGGAGGTGGTTGAGTCACCATCCCTGGATGTGTTTAAGAGACGTTTAGATGTGGTGTTGGCGGATATGGTGTAGGGGAGAACTTTGTAGAGTAGGGTAGATGGTTGGACTCGATGATCCCAAGGGTCTCTTCCAACCTAGACAATTCTATGATTCTGTGATTACTGTGAAAACTTTATTTTTCACGACTAAGATGGAACAAATAAGTCATTTACAGTTTCCGTTCCTTTTTTCTTTAGTATGCGGGGCAAGGAGTAGAGATGCCATAGGTCTGTTGGTGACCTAAGGAGCTGCTCATCTTCATTATTAAGGAGACGCACACAGGAGCTTTGTAGATGAGCAGCATCCTGCGTGGTGAGGCAGGTGAGGCACTGGACGGTGAGCGTTATTTCAGCTAGGAACTGGGACCCTCTCATTTTTGAACCTGCTGCTGAACGCCCTGAGTTCAGTCACTCTGCCTGGAAGGTGTTACTTGATTTTTCTTAGCAGCTCTGGCCTATTCGGTCTGCACGTTTGTTCCTTCTTCTTTCCACTCTGATGCTTTCTGGATATTTCTCTGTGCCGTTTCAGTATGTTAGTGTTAAAGATTCTTGGTCTCTTTTTCAAATCTGCCTGTTTAGTTGGTCAACATATCTGGGTACCAGCTACTAGTTCATATATGGCTTTAAAGGAAGAACGGGGGAAAAAATAAGGTTGAAGTTGGAAATAACACTTGAATTTTTAATACTGGTATT
>VZSZ01006931.1:216198-233209 GCA_013398815.1 Ibidorhyncha struthersii | reverse complement strand
TCTCCTCACCCCACCCCCCCTCAAGATGCAGTCCGAGAAGAGCATTGAGCCAACATACCAGCTTGCAGCTGCCAAAATTGGGAAGCCGCCTCCTCCCTACTACTGGCCATGTGCTTTTGCTGTTTACTTTGTGCTGGCTCCAAAGCTTTTTAGAGCTTTCCTGAGCCACTTCACCTCATTTAAATGGACATCCCCAAAAAAAAAACCCAAACAAAACCAAACCCCCACCAAAACCAGAAAAAAGAAGCCTGCACTGATTTCTTCTGTCTTAATAAGTAAAAGCAGCTCAAAAAGTGTTTAAGAAGCAGCAGGAGGCCGCAGAAGGGAAGCCAGGGCTGCCTAGTCAGGAGGAATGCTCGGCAGAGAGGAAAGGGGCAGCAAGCTCCTCAGATTTGGCAGCAGCAAGGACAAATTGGTTATACTAAGTTGGTTCAGCCACCTGTGGTGACAACTTACTTGCCTTTGAAAAATTAACTCAAACCTCTGTACAAATATATCCTTCAGAAATAATCGTGTATCGGTTCTGATGTCTGTAGCTTCTTACGGAGACAGATCTGAAAAACCAGACTTAAATTCCTTTAATGATATTTGAACATTAAACTATATGTGAGAACTTGAACTGTGTGGAAGAAAATATTTGACATTTTTTAAAAACCTCTGAAAATACTGCCCGAGTGGTGGGCACTTTAATTTTGTTTTTTTTTTAAACATACTTACATGAACCCTTGTAAGCATCAGAACATACAGTGTAGACTTTTCTGATGTGCTTTTTTCTAGGATTGTTTAATTTTCTGATTTGTTCTATGCAAGAAAATGGTCAAAATGTCATTTGACTTTCTTTTTGTTTTCTGATTTCATGTCTGTCTTTTCCAAGCCTGGAAATCATCATCTTGTACTGGCAAATATTGACTTGATAAATGTAGTCTGTAAAACAGAAGGCATGAGAAAGCTTGCAAAGCTGATATATCTGCATTTTCATCTGAACTTTCTGGAAGCACTAAGGGTCATATTTCAGCTTCAACAGTAGGAGCAAAAGGTTAAGCTTTTATGGATGTTCTTAATGTAAAAAAAAAAAGAAAAAATGTAACGCATCAGTGGTCCACTCTGTTTGACAGCATCTTCTATTTGTGACTCTTTCAGGAGACCATGTGAGCGTGGCTGTTGTCTGCAGTCCATCCTTGTGTTTCTTCAGCATCCACTGCATTAGAGACTTTGAGAGGCTTTTACTATCCATTCTTGCAGCCGTTGTCCATACCTTTCTCAATTTGCTGCTGTCATCTGCCTCCACAGCCTGTTGTCCGCTAGCTCCTGTTTAGAAAAGATCTCTTGACTGAAACTAATAGGGGATTATTTTAGGGTTCAATTTATCCATTATCACGGATTTTGTAAGTATTGATCAAGTTCTTCACTGGAGTCTCAGCTTTTTTTAGGCTTCATTCACATGGCTGCTGCTCTGCCCCTTAATTGTTTTAGTTGCACTTCTCTGGACTTTCTGGACAGTACTCAAGGTGTGGTGGAAATGCCATTGACTTTTCTCCTCTGCTGTACCTTGGGCTTCTCTGCTGGCGAGGGATTTGTATGATGCTGAAGACACTAGACACACACCCTTGGTCTTTAGTAAGCTCTGACAGAACCTCTTCCAAGTTACAGTGATCCTGGAGACCCCATTTCAGGCTAAAATTAACAACGCAATGAAATACGGTGTCCTTTGGTTGGAATACTTGATATTTTATCCCTTTGTGTGGTTTTTCCTACGGCTAGCTGCTGTACCAGTTTGTACAGGGGTTTGAGTGACAGTCGGTGCCTCTGACCTGTGAAATACTGCAACATGGGAAAAACTGTTTGTAGTGTGGAGGGTGCGTTACCACGACTGAAGAGTGTTCTGGTTTTGTGTGGAAATGTGTTTATTTTCATACATATTAAAGCACAGGTACCTCTTGTTGAAAGAGGTTGTCTTTCTGTTTTCTCTTTAGCTGTTATGAAGTACTTATTTTGAAAGAAATTTAAACCTATTAAGAGCATAGATTGCAAATATATAAAAACTTTCTCTTCCTGAAGCTCGTGTGCAAAGGTGTTTTAATTGCCAGATCCTTTTGTAAGAGATTATATTTTCAGGTCAGGTAAACTCAGGCTTTAAAAAAACTGCGCATGTTTAACTACACCCCCCCCCCCCCACATCGTNNCTCCCCCCCCCCCCCCCTAATATTTCTGTATGTTCTAATAGGGATTATGAAGGAAGATTGGATTAATAGCTCTGTTGTATTGTCGGCTTACGGAGGTGTCTTGTTCGTGTAACATCAACTTA
Organism: Ibidorhyncha struthersii; assembly: GCA_013398815.1. NCBI lineage: Eukaryota > Metazoa > Chordata > Aves > Charadriiformes > Charadriidae > Ibidorhyncha > Ibidorhyncha struthersii. The sequence continues at coordinate 230,904 of VZSZ01006931.1, read as the reverse complement.
ATTTATTACCACCTGCTGTTGCTGCGAGGGGTCAGATAGTCACACACAAATTGCATATTTCATCACTGAGATGTGGGGGTGAATTGATTCATTGTTTCCAGGGAAATAATTGACGAGAATAAAAATGCACTATAAAGTAACAGTTTTGTCTTTATGAGTCTTCTTAGTGCCCACCCATGATCAAATATATTATAAAAAGATGCAATAAATTCTTGTGGGGGTAGTGAAACCTGCTTACTTGATTTCTTCAGGTTTACCCTAGTTTCTTGACCATGAAGATGTTACACCGATCATCCCTGTGTCCTTTGGTACCCTGGCGTGATGAGGGACAGCGCACACTGTTGGGTTTGAACCTCAGTGAGTGCTGATAGATCTGTCATTAGGTTTGTGCTCATTAGACTGAATTTTACTACTTTTTTTTTTTTCCAAATGTTCAGCAATTGAATTACCTGGTATTTATGACCCCATTCCAAGTTTGAAATTAGATAATTGTCAGTAGAATCATAGAATGGTTCAGGTTGGAAGGGACCTTACAGATCATTGAGTTCCACCCCCCTGCCCTGGGCAGGGACACCTCCCACCAGCCCAGGTTGCCCAAAGCCCCGTCCAACCTGGCCTTGAACACCTCCAGGGATGGGGCAGCCACAGCTCCTCTGGGCAACCTGCGCCAGGGCCTCACCACCTTCACAGTCAAGAATTTCTTCCTAATATCTAGTCTAAATCTACCGCCTTCTAATTTGAAGCCATTATCCCTTGTCCTGTCACTACATGCCCTTGTAAATCTCCAGCTTTCCTGTAGGCCCCTTCAGGTACTGGAAGGCTGCTATAAGGTCTCCCTAAAGCCTTCTCTTCTGCAGGCTGAACAACCCCAACTCTCTCAGCCTGTCCTCACAGCAGAGGTGCTCCAGCCCTCCGATCATCTTTGTGGCCCTCCTCTGGACTCGCTCCAACAGGTCCATGTCCTTCTGATGTTGGGGTCCCCAGAGCTGGATGCAGTACTCCAGGTGGGGTCTCACCAGAGCAGAGCAGAGGGGCAGAATCCCCTCCCTCGCCCTGCTGGCCACGCTGCTGGGGATGCAGCCCAGGGTGCGGTTGGCCTTCTGGGTCATGTTGAGCTTCTCATCAATCGCCACCCCCAGGTCCTTCTCCTCAGAGCTGTTCTTGATCCATTCTCTACCCAGCCTTTATTTGTGCATGGGATTGCCCCAGCGCACATGCAGGACCTTGCACTTGGCTTTGTTGAACTTCATGAGGTTGGCATGGGCCCGGTAACTACTAAATACCTGGATTTGTTCGTGTAGGAAGAGATGAACTAGATGAAACAACACCAACAGTTGCTTCAGTGGAACAGGCTGAAGCAGGCTGAGGCAAAGGCTGTGTTTATTGCCCACCCATCGAGAAGCACGGCAGAGTTTTGACCCAGGACGCCCCCTCTCAGGGCAGGGCAGAGGGGAGAGGAAAGGAGTGCCACACATACTTATGTCGTCGAGTAATCTTGAGGTGATCCTCAATGATTTCTTCCACAAAAACTGATGAAGCCTAATTGTAACAAAACTTGTCGTGCTGTAGGGGAGCGAGCCCAGCTCTTCTGGGTTCCAGTCAATTTTTCTACCACAGACCAGTATCTTACCCTTTGAAGTATTAAGTTTCTTTTTCAGATAACTTTGTTGAATGAAGCCCTGAAGTAAACATAAACATAGCTGGTTAACACCTAGTTTAAGAATGGTTAAAAACTTAAGGAATTGGCAACTCAATTGGAAATAGAGGGGTCTAATGGCAGCTGTTACAGTTCAGCTCAGAAGTTTTAACCTTTTTGATGGCTTGTGTCTCATGTAAAAGCTGAAACTTTGGCTGATCTGACATACCTATTGGAGATGGTTATAGGAAAAACAACCCGACCCAAACCAATAATAGTTTTTCTAAAATCAGTTTTTTCTTTAGCAGTTGTCTGTCTTCTGCCCCCATTTGCTGAATGTTGAGGAAACCTCCATTCTGTACTCACTTTATATCCTTTTCAAGTTACCCGAGTGACTGCTTTCTCTTAAAACTGTGAATTCCTTATTTCTCAGTGCAATGCAAATGTTGAACCTCAGAACCTCTAGTATATTGAACGTGCTTTTTTAATTAATCTAAACTTCAGGAAAGTTCAGTAGCCCGGTGTTAGTAGATTGGAGGTAAAAGACTGAAAAATGCCGTTGGTGAGGGCCAAGGGTGTTTTCTTGGATGATGCCGTCTTCAGAGCTTTTCAGTGTTGATGGTTCTGTTCAGAGACTTAGTGGAGCATTCACTGGAAAAACCTGCAGGAGTCAGTGGGTGGACTTGGTGGGTATTGAGAAGAACGAAGGTGGCTGCCCATTGCCGTGCTTGTGCAGCGCACAGGACAGCAGCCCCTCGTTTTGTGGGGAGAGCGTGGGTTCAGGGACTGTGGCCAAGGGAGAACTGCAGCTGCAGTGAGATGGGGAGCGAAAGAGCAGAGGTCCTGAGTTTAGACACAGTCCTGCACAGCATGTCAAGAGGATACGCTTAGGATGAAAGCACTGGTAGAGAATCCATAAATCTTATTCTGTCACAAAGCAATATGGAATCACTGGTATTGACTCCAGAAGCGTGGGAAGGGCCCTGATGTACTGTTTTGAGTGGATTAAGCATTTTAAATTGCCTTTTTAAGGCTATATCAAGTGTTGTTGGTGGTTGTTTGGGTTTTTTTTTTTTGAATAAAAATCTTGCAATGGGCCATACAGTGCATATCTGTCTGCTCCTAGCTTGACTTAACCAGAGTACTAAGACTTGTTAGTCATCACAGTAGAGGCTTGGACTTGTGCCTGTTTCAAGATCGTGTGGGTACGTGAATCCTGGAGGCCGCCAACTGATTTCATATCAGGCATTACACGTTTGACTTGACTGTTAAATCAAATGCCAAATTTGAGAAGGTATTGCTTCTGCTCTTTAACTAATTAAGCTAATTCTCCTCATTCGTCTGTCTTTGGGTGGAGTGGAGACTCCAGTGGATGGAGACTTTAGGGGAAAGGAATGCCTAGCTCGAGAATAGCGTGGCTGGTGTTTAGGTCCGCAAACACAGTGTGGAGTCTTGAGGTGCCAAGAGTTCTGATTCCTAAGGGGATCCAAGGGAATAGCGCGACTTACTCTGCTCTTCAGGATCTCATGTGAGGATGCAAGGAGACACGTGGTACATGCCCGTTTCCAACAGCCGCAACTATGGAAATCACATTTTTATTTTTGTGTGTGTGTGTGGAGATACACAGAAGCATAATCTCTAAAAAGCTTGTAATTAGGAGAATTGTTACGGTCAGCCTATGTGGAACTTTCATTCAATCATTTGAATAACTTTATTCGCCATTTCTACCTATATACCAGAGGCTGTAATTACTGGCTTTGGAAAACATTTGCGCCAGAATAGGCTTAAGGAAAACTTTTTACAGGTCATTGAATTTAGTAATAGGCCATTGTCATGCAACACAACAACGTGACTGTTGTCATGCTCTGAGCACTTAAGTGCCTTTTATCTGATGTGTGCCTCTGGTTTTCCTGAAAACCAGGGTTAGCACAAGCACAGTTAAAACTGTATTAAAGGGGATCAAAAATTAAAAGCGTGTGAAGATGAATGGTTTGAAATTTAGGGCTGGGATGATACAATCATTCAGTAATGTAAAACTAGGAAAGGCAGGTTTAAAGTCAAACGGTAGCCAAACCCAGCTGTGCTACGCTGCGATAGTGAATAGCCAAAATACCTTACTACTTTCCTTACCTGCCTCTAGTTTCGGGCACTTCTGGTTTTTAATTTAAGACCCGTACTTGCATGATCACTAATTCTAATTAGTTTTTAATATTCTGGAAAGACAGTAAACTCTCACTGCTTCTATTCTAAAGCTGTTTAGAAGAAGAGCTTGCACTGTGTAGGGCCTCCATAGAGCAAAAAAGATTACTTGAATTCCCACGGCTAACTTCACGCTCTTGTTTTGATGTTCACAGGTAGGGCTGCTGCCCAACCAGTGCTGCAGCTTCAAAACAGGTAGAATTTTGTTTTAGGCTTTACTTTAAAAATACAGGATTCTTATTTCCTCACTTCTGTGGTGCCTTTTTAAAGAAAACTGCACTACTCTAATACTCTACAACTTCCTAGAGAAATTCAAAAGGTCAGCAACGGAAGATGTAAGGGAAGATTAGCGTTTGCTTGGATTTCGGCGGTGCCAAGGGACCACACCATGCTGAAGGTTCAGAGTGCTACTGAGACATGAAGCAAGTATCTAGCTGGATACGTTGTTCTAATTAAAGTGTATACAGACGATGATTTTCCTTGTATTCCCAACACAACTGATGTTTCCTCATTATTAAATTTTTTAACATTAAAAATAGAAATTGGTGCCAACTCCAAAGGGAATGTCTGGTAGTGCAGATTATGCAATGTTACGATAAAATTGGGTTGAACTGAGTGTTTAAGGTGTGTCCGGACTTAACCCCGTGCGATTCTTACGGAGAAGGATGGGTACTGTTTTGGACGTCCCAGGATGGACAGAGTGCAAGATGTCTTGATAAATTTGCATTGCTGCTTGACAGTACAAACAGCTCAGCCGATTGTCACGACTCTCAAACTTGTCTCTCTCTCTCTCTTTATCCTGAGGTGCAGCGCTACCCAAGTGACAGGCTGCTGCTTCTGTAGTACTTAACAAAAGGGACTTGCAAGTCCTTAAGACAGCCTGCGACAACAGCAGCTGTACATGGAATACGCCCTTGTTTCAATGAGTTTAGGCGGTACATGTATTTATTAATTGGTTTTTGCTGAGATACATTTACCTTGTGTTTAGTTGTCACATTGCTTTGGTTCATGTGGGTCTTGTAGTTCACGCTTTCTCTGGGTTCCTCCTTCATGCTCCCCTGAATAATCCCCTAAAACATTGATATAATCAAAATAAAATTCCCCGTGTTGGCATCTTGCATTGCTAAATTTGTTTTGACTTTGGTCTGTATTATCTTTTCATGTTGATTTTTCTAGTGTATTTCTAAAACACAACTCTGCAAAGAAAGAAAAACTATACATTTCTGCTTGGAACTTTATTGAAACTTAGAGTTAGTAACTGTTTAGGCAGTACTGCCTGGGGAAAAAAGTGTTCAGGGAAATTGTCAGTACCGGGCCATTCTTCCCTTTCATATCGATATAGTGGAATATTCGGTATGTCAATTTAGACTAAAATAGGTACTAAGAACTCAATTTTTACATTGTTTTACTGTGGCTGACCAGGCTGCTTTATACTTTGACCTGGGGGTCTTGATAAATGTTTCTGACTGCAAATAAGGTACTTAAAAATTCATATATATATGGAGGAGTGGGGAGAGAGCGGTGACCAGGAGGGAATCAGAGAGGGGGCAGCAAGAGAAATAAATGCGTTCTTGGGTGTAGTGGTAGCAAGAATTACCACGAAGAGTGAATATAGTTGAAGGTGTCTAAGGTGGAACAAAAGATTACTACTATTTTCTTTTGCTTTTGAATATCAACATTAGCTGAAAGAAAGAGAACAAGAAAAATTAACTCAGTAGGAGATAAACAAGGACTTTCCAATGTGACATGGAAATAGCTGAAATTCTCGATACTTTCTGTGGGCACAAGTGGTGATAATAGGAAAAAAATACCCTTTCTCTTCTCTTTCTATGTTTGTCCCTAATTTGCAATCGCAAACCTGCTGGTTTTCTCAACGTTTCATCCTCAAGTCTCCGTCCTTAAAGGTGTAACAAGATGTTAACACCAGGTAAACACAAAAAACCTTGTTGCACGCTTGGCATGCTTGCTGCTGCTTCCATGTGTGCGTTCTGGGGGTGCTGCTTTCACCACTTTGCTTTGTCCACCGTTCCATCCTGTCTGGTCTGGGAACGGGACGGTTGTCATAACCAGGCACTCCAAGCGTGCAGCCATGCCGCATGACCATCAACGTCTAGTTGAATACACTGTGACTGTTTTCTTAGAAGAAATGTGTCTTTTAAGTGCTGCTAAGAAGGATTTTAGCAAGTCACGTACTTTATGTCCAACAGCAAGCATTGGGACAGGATCTTATGATAAATATGTGTGTATATATATGTATACGTGAGGAGGCGGCATACCAAAAGTCAGCAATGTGCTGACTCTTAACACAGACTCCTGAAAATACAAGTTTTTTCATGGGAAACATAGTAGTCAAAATTGTACTTAACATCCTTACTTTCTGTGAGGTTGAGATAGCCAAGTTAATATTTGCAAGGTGAGCTACGGCAGGATTTAATGTAAACTGTGAAAAAGGATTGAGCTGGAAATTCATGAGATGTTTAGTGTCTGATGTGAGATGCATTATGGATAATTGGAAGGCACTTAGAGTGTGGAAGAAATTCTTAATCACCAAATCACAAGATCGCTGAGGTTGAAAGTATCTCCTGTGAAGATAATTTGGTCCAACTCCCCTGCTCGGAGAGGGTCAGATGGAGCAGTTCAGGGCTGTATCCAGTTGTGTTTTGAGTATCTTCATGGGTGGAGACTCCACAACCTCTCTGGGTAACCTCTTGCAGTGTTCACCCACCCGAATAATGCAAAAGCTTTCTCTTATACTTAAATAGGAATTCCTGTTTGTCACTTTGTGCCCATTGCCTTGTGCCTTCACTGGGCATCGCTGGGAACGGTCTGGCTCCGTCTTTACTGGTGTTTATACACATTGGTGAGACCTCCATGAGCCTTCTCTTCTCCAGGCGAAACCATCCCAGCTCTCTTAGCTTTTCCTTGTATGACAGACGCTCAGATCCCCAAATTGTCCTTCATTGGACTGTCTCCGATTATGTCCATGTCTCTCTCGTACTGGGAAGAGCAGTACAGGGCCCAGTGCTCCCAATGCCCCTCACCAGTGCTGAGTAAAGGGAAGGATCGCCTCCTTCGACCTGCTGGCAATGCTGTGCCTAACAGCCCAGGGGGCTGGTGGCCGCCTTTGCTACAAGGGCATGTTGTTGGCTGATGGTTGGCTTTGTTGTTCACCAAGACCTGCAGTTCCTTCTCTGCAAAGCTGCTTTCCAGCTAGTCACTCTGGTAATGCAGCATTGTTTGTTGAGAACGCAAGTAACCTAAAGGCTTGTATTTCCTTTAATAACTTTAATATTTTAAAGTATTTTAAGTCTTGTAGAATTTTTACACCAGCACCAAAGAAAGAAATGAACTTTACATTTTTACTGTATTTTTAATAGAGTATTTTTTTTTAATATATAGATTTACGTAGATTTTTATAGGTTTGAATTGAGATGGACCAAGTTATTTTGCAGAAAGGCAGCCTAGAAGGGGCATTATTTCATAGATGTCGACGCCTTCAGTCCTGAGATAGGGATCAGAATATGGAGGTTGGGCAACATTTTAAAACTTCGTCATACCTACAAAGGACAACATGAAGTCACAGTGTGAATAATTACGGCTTGATTCCTTGCCACGTGGACTTCTTAACACTGTGATGTTGGCCATCTGCCAATGATAGATTACCAAACTGCTAATGTTGAAGGCATTGGCATTGAAAAGATATCCCTTATGAGACTACTTTAGCTTTTCTGTCAGTTTACTAATAAATTTTTAGTTAATTGATTCAAATATTTTTTATGATTTTTTGACTCTCATTAGTGGAAATTATTTAGTTTCTAAGTATTCCGAGCTGGTAGTGAGATGTGACTTTGAACTTTGATTGTTTGTACCAGTGAAAGTCATAATACTGACTCTTTTCCTGATGTAGTTAGCAAATACGGGGAATATGCAGTGCTCGTAAGCTGTGTCAGCAGGAGTCACGTTGAGCAGCAAATGACTTGCAAACAGAATTCTAGAAGGATTCAATTAGTTATCTCATCTTTTTTGTGTTATTTTGAGAAAACAAACCAGCTTTTATTATAGTTTCCTAATGTAACTGGTACCTAAGTAGTGAAAATGGCAGATATTCAAAACCGAATTGTATAAAGACAGAAAGGTGCACAAAAAAAGTCAACAGTGCTTTCTTGTAATTCGCTTGAGAAGCTATGAAGTGCAGCGTTGTTGGTTTGGTTTGGTTTGGTTTTTAAAGCTTTATCTTTCAATCTCATGTAACATCTCCCATATACTCTCCTAAACCTCAGATGCTCCACCACAGTAGAGCAAATCGTCTGAATGATGACACACATCGCAGCTTGGTAACAACTGCGTTATCTTAGCAGAGCCGCTCACTATCAGGAGGCCAGGTTTGGTTTGCTCTGCTCTGCTCCCCAAGCTTAGAATGAAGTCTTTAAAGTACTGAGAAATGCCAGTGTTTTTTTGTAAAGCGTGAGCATTTGGAGAACAATAGTCTTTAGTCTCGAAGCTCAAAGGGATAGCTGGCACACAACTTGGCGTACAAACAAGTTTGACCAGACTTGATTTTACACCATTAGTCTTTAGGAACAGGGATCAGGTTGCTCAAAGCCCCATCCAACCTGGCCTTGAACACTTCCAGCGATGGACATCCACAGTGTCTCTGGACAACCTATTCCAGTGCCTCACCACCCTCATCATAAAAAAATTCTTCCTTATATCTCGTCTAAATCTACTTTCTTTTAGTTGACTGTAACTTGTTTCTTCTCCATAGTAGCGTACTACTTGTCTGTTTATACAAAGAGGACTAAAGCTGCTGTTCTAAACTGAGATCTGTAATGGCAGGATTAGAAACCAGTTTGGTTTTAATTTAGAAGAACCCAAGTAGGCATCCTAGTCTTGTCGTTTTAGCTTTCTTTGTATCTTAAAACAACCAAGCAGATCTTGTTAAATAGTTGTTTAACTGTCCTTGCATCCAGAGCAGCTGAGTTTCGCAAAGTTTCAGCCTGGGGCAGAGTTTTACAGTCACATTATAAACTCAAACCCAGGAGCTGGTTTTAATGGGAATGTTAATAGATCCATAATCAGAGGTACGGCATGTGTTTCTGTAACTGGAGCTATCAAATTTATTGCTCTTTTGGTACCTCATAAAGCAAGTGTTGGGATTTTTTAAAGAAGTTTTAAAGAACCTGGAAATGATCAAATTCTGAAGAAAAGCTCCCTTTCTGATTTTGCTTGGGAGGTTGTTTTACCTTTAAAACCCTGTCCCGTAAAACCTTGTCAAAACTGACAATACTCTGTACCCAGTACAGTCAGTCCGATGTTTGAGTCCATGTTTTCCCCTCAATGTGATGAATATGAAAAAAAAATTGTTTTGCCTGTCCATTGAAATTATGCTGCCTAAGAGCACTTCTGCAGTCTTTCATCGCTTTTCATTTGCTGCTCCCAAGGGACGTAGATTGCCTATATTAAGTCTGTGGTCGGACGTCTTCTAAATGCTTGTTTTGGTATTTTCCTGTTGCTTTTCTCCCTGTTCTTTTTCTGCCAAATAAAACCTGATGAACGTGTGTGTTAAGTGGATGGAATACAGCGAATTAATATTAAAGCAGGCTTTATTTTAGTTCTCCTTTACTAAAAAATTTACTCATTTAATGGAATCATAGAATGGTTTGGGTTGGAAGCGACCTTAAACATCACCTAGTTCCAACCCCCCTGCCATGGGCAGGGACACCTCCCACCAGCCCAGGTTGCTCAGAGCCCCATCCAACATGGCCTTGAACACCTCCAGGGATGGGGTATCCACAGCTTCTCTGAGCAACCTGGTCCTTGGTTTGTAGCAAATTTTCCCGCCATTTGTGTACATAAGTTTGAAATAAAGCTTAGCATTGTTACTAGTGACTTTGAGGTCAGGTAGGTTGTTCTGAAGGGGCAGAAGGGTTAAAAGTGGCCCAAGTCCGATCCTGAAAACTGCCATTTCGTTCCTAGCAGTTGCACCACTGAAGGGCTTGGTCTCCCCGAATTTGTCCTGATGAAACTGCCCACCCTGCAGACATGTGGAGTTTCACGATGGCTGTTTTAACCTCGCAGATGAGGAGCCCTGCAGTTAGGAGTCATGTACAGTCATGTCGGCTTGGTATTACTCTGCCACAGGGGAGATTGGTATACCTGCTTCAGCTTTCAAGTCAAGGTTTATATGAAAACAGCGTGCAAGCTCAAGAGCAAGGTCAAGAGTAAAGTTGCTGAGGGGTTCCGGCATTTTCAGATCTGTATCTGTTGGTGGAGGAAAGGTTTTAACGTGGGTGTAAGGTTGGCTTAATACGTTTGTATCGATTGCCAGAAAAGAGAACGATAGAGCAAGGTACAAAAGTTATAATGGTTTCTTGAATTTTCCGATGGGGATATGAAACTAAGATGGCACTTGGCAGGTGGGGGAAGTCCCTCAGGCATCAGGCACTGGGGAATGTTTGGGACAAGTGTCTCTTTGGCCTGCTCTTACCATCTTCCCTGAGGGCAGGACATCAGAGGCCTTTTGTCTGACCCAGGACTGCCAATTCTAATGATGAATGCAATTCCACCATATATTCAAGAGGTAAAGACATACTGCACAGATGGGCTGTTTGCTTTCTCTGTGTCTTGTGGGTCTGAATTAGGAAGATGCTTAAGATCCTTGTGTTAGACTTCAAGTCCTGTTTTAGCCTCTAGCAAATATTGTTATCTACAGTACGAAGATTTCAAGCCTTGATATTGCCGGTGCTAGATTCTTGTTAGCTGAGCTCATGGTGTGGTTTGACATTACTGGTGAACTGGTGTGATGGCTAGCTGCTGCTGGAGGGGAGACCGTCCCCCCCACCGCCCCTGACCGCCAGGCGCTTCTACTTCTCTTCCTCTGTGCTTGTGTAATGTCTGTGGGGAGCTACTTCAGGCAGCTGCGGTATGAAACGAAGCCGACTCTGTGCACCAAATCACCTTTTCTTCTTTTTTTTTGCTGATAGTTTCCTGAACCAGTTGTCAGGGAGGTCGGCCGAGCACTGTGACGGGTGGTAGGTAGAGGTTGGCCAAGCACCGTAGGGGGTGGTAGGGAGAGGTTGGCCAAGCACCGTAGGGGGTGGTAGGGAGAGGTTGGCCAAGCACCGTGGTGGGTGGCAGGTGGGGGTCAGCCGAGTCTTGTGGTGGACGGCAAGTTGGTGGCTGAAGCTCTGCTGTGGGGCAGCCAGGTGTTACAGGAGCTCAGCTGGAAACGTGGGTCTCTCTTCTGCCTCGCGGTGAAGTAAAGTAAGGCTCAGGCATTCAGTAGCAGTGCTGCTTCCAGCAGTTTCACTCTCCTCCAGCCCCTTTGTGCAGGCCAGCTTTACTACCAGAAGGCGTTCAGAGTACTGTGCCAAAAAGATCAAGTTTGTTTTATTTTTAACATCTCCAGATTTCCAAAAACTGTCTCCCTACTGGCTGCTCGCTGTGAGGAGGAGGTACGGAATTCTCGGTGCACTTGTCCAAGCCCTGGAGCAAAGCCCTGCAGTTCTTTGCTCTTTCCAGCCAGCAGACTGGAATGATGCTTGAGACTGTCAGGCGAGGGAGGACGTATTGTTTGCTCTTTTTCTCTTGTACTGCTGTTGATTTCTCAGGCACCATCTGCTTGTGGCTGATTCATTTGCAGCAGTAGCCAAGAGAATTTTTTCTTTTTTTCTTTGAGATGCAGGCTCATACCATGGTCCTTGCCTTTTGCCACCAGACTTGGAAATCACTTGGAAAACAGGCTAGTTGGTGATAAAACTTAATGACTTATTTAGTAGTTGATGAGAGGAGGGACAGTGCTGTTTTCTAAGTGAAAAATGAATTTATCTCTGGATGGTTTTGAGTTGCACTGGTTCCCAAAATAGCACAAAATGGGTGATGTGACAGTGGCTTAGCTTTAATCAGGAGAGCCTGGTGTTGGCGTGCGGCTCCATAGTGGAAAGCCTCCAGTTGGGTGACTGGGCTGTCAGGGTTTCCCTATGCTGATCTTTAGAGGCTTGTTGCAAGACCAGACTTGGCAGATTTTAGGGATGGGAACTCCTGTTAAAACTGGAAGGCGCTATTCCATCTTGAAGGCTTTGGCAGGGGCCTGTGTTTAAGTCATTGAGAAGCTAAAGGAAGAAGTCTTGCCAAAGAGACCACTTTTGTTAATGATTGTGGTGTTCAAATCCAGATCACTAGCTCCAGGGGGCTTGCAGTTTGTCTGGTAGTCATCTGGGTAGCTTTTTTGTCTTTCTAGATGTATAACTATTTTAGGAGGAGACTCCAAAAAAGGCAACTAAATGTCCCTTAAAAATGAGTCTTTATGGATTTCTGGTAAATTCTTTGTGTGAATCGGTGTAAGATTCAGATATCACCAAAATTAATTTATTTTTTGTTTCCCTTTCCTAGAATATGACAGATACCTAGCATCTAGCAAAACCATGGCAGCAGCTTACCTTGATCCGAACTTGAATCATACACCAAGTTCAAGCGCAAAGACGCACCTCAGTACTGGGATGGAGCGTTCCCCGGGGGCCATGGAACGAGTCTTAAAGGTTTTTCACTACTTTGAAAACAGCAGTGAACCGACAACGTGGGCCAGTATTATCCGGCATGGAGATGCTACTGATGTCCGAGTAAGTATTTTAAGCATTCTCGTGCCATCTTTAGGTTAAGTGTTAACTTCCTGCTCAAAAAATGGGAGGTAAAGTCTGGAAGCAAACACACACAGAAGTTTTGCGGTTTATTTTAAAAGCATCTTTACCTGTTGTATATTGAGTAACTTCAGAAAAAACTTTACGTGGTACCAACTTCCCTTGAGAACAAAAAAACCCTGTTGTACAATTGTGTATTATCTTAAAGACATGAGAACTCTTCCCATTTTTGCGGAATAGAAACTTGAAATTTAGAACAGTGGTTATCAGTCTAGATACCGCTACTGATGTATGTCAGTTGACTTTTACCATTTTATGGTCCCCGAAAGATCCCTCATGGCAGGGATCTCATATTAAATGACACTTTTCACGTTTTTAAAAAAAAAAAACGCAATTTTTTACAAGTTTAAATGCAAGATGTGTATGTTTACACGTTTAAAATGCTTAAATGTAATTTGTACATGACTTTAAAAAAATAAAAAAAAGTCTTGTTTTGAAACTCATTCCTCCACANCCCATGGTAGTCACCTGCTGCTTGTATTTATACAGTGTGGTCCCTCTGTGCAAAAAAAAAAGAAAGATGGGATTTTTAAAAGAATAACTTTTAAGTATCTGTAATCTTAGAGATATGTGGAAATGTATGTAGGCATGAAAAAGCAGTGTTTATTCTGAAGCATTCTCTCTAATGCTGAGACCTTTACTTACCATTTGCTACACTTATTCTTTCAATTTTTGAGGTGTTGCGGTATTTAAACTGAAATGAAGCTCAATTTAACACGTCAAATGCTTTTAAAACTTTGTGGTTTGCTTGTTTTTTTAATTATCCTCCAGGAGCAGAATCTTGCATGGTGGTAGGTGGTGTGCGGGGTTGTTTTCTTCTGTGAGGTTTGTACTGTAGAAGCAGGTTCCCATCTGCTGATTCCTTCCAACATTTTTATTCTCTGCACGGTACCTCAAATTCTACTACAAAGACACGATTCCAATCTGCTCAAGGGAGAGTGTTGTCAGCGTTAAGGAGACCTGTTGTCTCCTCCTGCCCGCTATTAGGTTTCCTTTGTTCAAGAGAAAACTTAAGTAAATAAGACTAAAGACTTTCGAATGTTTTATCTTCCTTTCTACTGTTTATTTTCGAGCATGGCTGCGTATGATAAGACCTAACAGCATTCCTAGGCGCAGCAGCTCTTCTGACAGTGGTCATAGGCCTGTGAAATTCAAGGATTTTCATTGGTAAGGATTAGAAAATCTCTCTCTTTTCCATTTAATAAGCTCACATCTGTGTTCAGGGATAACTTGGTGAACGGACAGATTAGAGGTACAACAATGGGAATCATTATCATCAACAGCATATACTTATTTTACATGGAACCAGTTTTTTTGGGTGCCACTTGAAACTTCTTTGCTCCCTGGCTGAAGTATAGTGTTTTGATAGAGATCTAACGTGATTGATTTGTTTCATAAAGTGTATTACTTTGTACAAGGAAAGAAAAACTGTGTCTCAGTATGTTTTTAACCTTGCAAGCCTCTACTGTGGATGAATGTCTAGGGTTTTTTATATGGTACTTGAAATCGTGGTTATCTTTCTAAAGAAGTATGTAGAAACTTGAAAAAACGAAAGCAGAGATTACATCTCTGGTTTCTCAAGCTCAGAAATACCTGTGGTTATGGGCTTTAAGGATCCAAAACTTACAGTCCTTGTAAGAAATTCAGCGCTGAGTTCAGTTTGCAGAGTTGCATGTCGGTATTTTAAGCAAAAATGTGTCATTTTTAATAAAGGCAGGATCAAAAGAACATGCAAGTAGCAGTTACTTGAGGCTTGCCTTAATTTTTAGTTTTCTTAGATGTATATTTAATTGGATGCTTTTTTGTAAAAGTAATGGGATTTTTGTATTCTTCTCCTTTCCTAATGAAAAAGAATGTGATGGGTTGCTGTTAAATTTTGTTCTTTTAACAAAAGTGGTTCTTTTTTTTTTATTGTGTTAAACTGGGGCAATGCCTGTTGAATGGGCAGGTACTCCGTGGTAAACATCTAGTACTGATGTATTATGATGTCCCGACATTTATTTTAGAAACAGTAAACTGTGTCTGAGTACAAGCCTGCATTCTGTTGGAATGACTGCTGTTCGACCAAGCTGAATGATTTAAGATTAAAATAGCCTTTAAGGTTTTTATGCCTTAGTTTTACCTCTCCCTCCCCCCGCCCTCCCCGACCCTTTTTTTTTTGTGTATGTGCGGAGG
>VZSZ01006931.1:198798-215684 GCA_013398815.1 Ibidorhyncha struthersii | reverse complement strand
AAAAAAAAAAAAAAAAAAAAGAAAAAGATCTTTTATGACTTCCTATGAGTAGAACCAGTGCTTTAGCTGTATACATTATACACAAATCCTTGATCATGAGGGGAAACCCTTTTCATTAAAAAGCTCATGTTGTTAAGCTCAGATGAACAGAATTTACCTGTCTGTAAGAGTCTTTTAAGTGGCTAGACTAAAGGTACAATTTCCTTGCTGTTTGACTTGAAGTATCTTTAACCACGACAACAGTGCAGCTGTATGTAGGCTTTACTTCTGGCTGTGGACCTCTGTTTATTCTGGATGGATTTAGTCCCTCAAAGACAGCTGTTTCCTTTGAGGGATGAGTTTGTGTTCTGCAAAAGATTCAAGGGCAGCTTTTCAATTCTTGGAAATGCTTTCTTGGATTTCAAAGAACTGGCATGCTCCCTTTACCCCTTTTTTTCCTTGGTGTAATACTAAAGACATGCTTCACTTCCAAAAGAAAAAAAAAAAAAGAGGCTTTTATGAGTGTGCAAACAGCGGTCTCCTGCTGCTGGAAATGCGTATGTAGGCACTCATTTGCCAGAGAAAGAAAGGTCGTTTATCTTCCCTATTTATCTTGGTATGCCTTCCTTTGGATGTGTTGTCTACCTGCATATTCACAGAGAGGGATTTCCAGGGCTCCGGGGTTGGAGAGGATGCAAGGCATGCTCTGCCCTGTTCGCAGCCCCAGGTGTGGCACGCAGGTACGTGGGTGTTGCTGAGATGGAATTTCTTTCTCAAGTGCAACCTGAAAGTCAATGCTGCCACCGCATCTTGATCAGCAGTTACAAGTAAATCACCTTTCTGTTTTCAGCAGATGTGGTTGAAGCAGAATTATAACAACCGTATTCGATGGAGAAATGAATGCGCTGCGTGCAGCAGATTGAGGGGGTAGGGAAGGGTCAGGTTTTTAGAAAGCAGACATTTGGAAACCTTGTGTGAGCCCTTACAGATGGCTTTCGATAAAGTGCAGTTCTCCTCTGGGTCTGCATTCCCACCCCAGAGGTGCCCAGCTCGCATCCATTATACTTTCTTTTAAACTTTTGGCCCTCAAAACTTATCTTTGATTCTTGAACAGTAGTTGTGAGGAATAAAGATCGCATTATTTATGTGGAAATAACAACCAGGAATCTCAAACTAGGTTATTGCCGGACCTGTGTCACACCTTGATTCTTATACAGGTTAGTTTTCTTCCAGTTTTGTAAGACTAGCAGACTAAAACATAAACTGGATAGAGTTAGCATTCAAACTTTTAGCCCTCAGCTTTGCCCTTATTTCTGGAGCTAGGGAGAAGCATGGTTTGTCTTTGACAAATAAAGAAACCATGTCCAGGGCTCGCTTAGCCTGCTCAGCATTCAGATGTCTCTGTCTTCCTTTTTTATGCAGTACCACGCTGGAGTGTCAGCTGCTTTAATGTTGACAGAATAAGAACTCAAAAAGCTGAAGGAAAAAAGAACATCGTTAGCTAAGGATAAGGATATCTAACTTAATGGACCCCAAGAAGTCTGAAGTCAAGGGACATGCCTTGGCTGTGTCCCATCCCTACATCAGGGGAAAAGACCACAGCAAATTCATCAGCTTCCCTACCCACCTGCAAAATCTTATTTTTCACAGGTAGAAGGCACGGGCGCAGGGTTTGAAGACTGTATTCCAGCCAATTCCCTAATTTGATCTTTTTGGGAAGGAGAAGGGCTGAAGCACGTTCAACCCAGACATCACTAAAGCAGTTCATTAAACTGCGTTGCTGCGTTATTATTTGCTTGCTCTTTTCCTGTTTGACTCTGCCCTTCTATCCATATTCAGTTTTTATCTTCCCAAACCATTTGCAGTTTGCATGTCTTGGTCCATCCTACAGTGTCAGTATTTCGTTCTGTTTTGGGTAGCTGTTCGTGCAGTATTTCCATTCCGACCCGGTTTGTCTACATTAGGCTCCTGAGTTTTTGCAGATATTTCTGCATGATGGATTGTTGCTGTATTCTACTCAGTAATACAGGAGACCTGAGCATTTGATTGGAGATCCAGTTTGCGGTGGAGGAATGGAAAGAGTCTCTAGCGCAAAGGTCTGCAACTCAAATGATACCCAGTTTCTTCTGGCAGCAGTGCCAGCTTCCTTCTCGCTGTTTGTTTTCTCATGCTGCCACCTTAGTAGTGCTGGTGTTGGTGTTGTGACTGTTTGGCAAACTCAGTCCAAGTTAGAATGAATGACTGGTTTAGTGTTGTTTTTAATCCAGATGAGTTCCGCAGTCTTGTTGGCTGCATCGTCTTGCAGACTGACACAGTTGAGAAAACTGGGGGAAGAAGGGAGCTGCCTGCTTATGCTGGCACCGTGGTGTTACTGCACCACCAGGGAATAGGCTATTAAAGCCCTGTTTATGTTCATCATCCACCGCAGCGTTCCTGGTTCCCAAACACATCCCAAGAAAGATACTGCCTATCTTGAAAAAGAGCAAGAGGGTTGTCAGCCTAACCTCAAGTCACTGCGAAGACTAACTTCTAGCCATGATTCCACCCGTTTGTCTTCATTTCTGTCCTCCAAGTCTCTTCTCCTTTTTCAAACCCACCTTACTTTGACCCAGTAGCTGGACAAAAGGTAGCGGACGCTGTGGTTAGTCTGGAGCAGAGCTGGTATACACAATACTGATTCCAGTCGACTACCAGGTAGGCAGAAGTTGAACACGCTGTTTTCTGGCTGCTGAATGGGCCATGTATTCTTGGTTCCTCCTAAACCAAGCACATAGCTTGAAGAGCGTTAGGGGATTTGGTACGTGGTAGGGCTGTTCCGATGTGTCTACTGCTGTCTGTAAAGAAGAATGCAAATGTATTATACAGGATTTTTTTTTTTTATCTACTGAGTTTCTCCCTTAAAATAGATTTTTATAATAGTATAGTACAGGGGTAGCGGGTTGGTCACAAATTTCCACATTCAGTGGAAAGGGCCTGTGAACACTAGCAGGACTCAAAACTGTGCCAGGTAAGTATTTCTGGTGTTACAGAAATCTTTAGACAGCAATGGTTACATATCCAAATCTAATTTCTACACATATACAGTAATACGTGTGCTTTGAGGCAGAGGAACTTTTTGATGTATAGAAGCAGACTGGAGTGCACTGATTTCTAACATCAACTAGATACGTGTGGAAATGTATAAAATCATTCCTGGTCTAGTAGAAGAGCTAGAAAATAGGTACCATTTACCTTTTTCCTTCCCCCCTACCTTTTCTCCGCCTCATGCCTACATGCATTGTAACAGATGACAAGGAATAGTTGTATTGCTAGTTAATATGTGCCTGCCTTCTGCGAACTTGAAAAAAGTGGCAAGAATTCAAAACCATGCACCTGTAAATGTAAGCAGTAGTAAAAAAAAAAAAAGATAGATGGTGCTGTGATATTCAGACTAATTATAATAGACAAAATTACCCTTGGTCTTTAGAATGCCTGTTTTACTTGTGCAAATGCTCTTGATATCCTGGATGAGAGAGACACACAAAATAACATTTTAAAAACAATATAAATAGCCCTTTGGCATTTTTCTGAAAACACCTAGATCTACAGGTTGCTTCAAGTCATAGAATCAGAGCATATCTCAAGTTGGAAGGGACCCATAAGGATCATCGAGTCCAACTCCCTGCTCCTCGCAGGACTGCCTAAAACTAAACCATATGACTAAGAGCATCGTCCAGATGCTCCGTGAACTCTGACAGGTTTGGGCCCATCACCACTTCCCTGGGGAGCCTGTTCTAGGGACCGACCACCCTCTCAGTGAAGAACCTTTTCCTAATGTCCCACCTGAACTTGCCCTGATGCAGCTTCACTCCATTCCGTCTTGTCCTGTCGCTGGTGACCAGAGAGAGGAGATCAGGTCAAGAGCGTGTCCTCCATTAACATTTAGCCATACGGGACTGGATCCAAGGAAGCTCCTAGACTTTGCAAGTGCAACTGGGGATAGCAAGTTCTGTATGTTAAGCTTCTGGAAAACTAAACTTACTGTCGACATTTAAAATACTGCTACGTTTATTTTGGAAGCTGTACCAGTGTGCTGTAGGATCAGAAGAGTGCTGATTCAGCCGAGGAGACTGGAAAGCACGGCTGTACCGGCTCTGTGTGTGTCAGTGCTGTCGGCGTGTGCTCGGAGGTTCCCTGTGGAATGACGCGTAGATGTGGGGAGGCACTTTGGATCATTGATGTGTGTACTGCTTAAGTGTGAGAGATGCTGAGCTACTTATGTAGATGTGTTGCTGGAGTTGATGATGTCTCTGGGCTTGCATGCTGACAAAATCCTGGGCACCAAAATAACGTGTTTTCAGGCTGTAGTTTCAATATGTACTTGTTCTGCCGGATCAGTTCCGCAGTCTAGCTTAGTATGTGATGTACAAATGTGTTCGCTGGGTCAGTACAGGAGAGAGAAAGTAGCATGATAATGAGAGAGAGGGATGCGGGCTTTGCTTTCTCAATGTCAGCCATCGTGTCATTGGAGGACAACCTGTATTTTGGTGTCGTGAGGGCATTCTGGAGTTTTGCTTTATGGAAATTGTAAATTAATTTGCATCAGAGCTTTGTAGTTTGCTTTTGTGCAGCTTTTCATTTAAGCTCCCCATATAAATCTCTCATCAAGAATTACAATACTTGATATATAAATAGCATTTGACGTATTGGAAGTGCTTCACAAACATTGACACCGTGTCCCTATGTCGGAGGTGCTACTCAAAGACTTTTTCTAGTGCAAGACACTTTCTCCTTCCTACTAAATAGGGAAATTAGGTTTGTAGTCACACTGGGAATATATTATTCCAACTTCAATTTATTCATAGTAGCACATCGGCTTTGTTAATTTACAAGCAAGCAATTCATTTTCACTGATTTACAGAGGCACATGGTATTATTGATACATACTGGGAGAGCCTAGGGTATCATAGAATCATGGAATCGTTAAGGTTGGAAGAGACCTTTAAGACCATCGAGTCCAACCATTAACCTAACCTGACAAAACCACTTCTAAACCATATCCCCAAGTACCACGTCTGCCCTTTTTTTAAACAGTTCTAGGGATGGCGAATCCACCACCTCCCTGGGCAGCCTATTCCAATGCTGGATAACCCTTTCAGTGAAAATTTTTTTCTTAATATCCAACCTAAACCTCCCCTGGCTTAACTTGAACCCCTTTCGTCTCGTCCTATCACTTGTCACTAGGGAGGTCACTCCCCATCTCTCTACAACCTCCTTTCAGGTACTTGTAGAGGGAGATAAGGTCTTCTCTCAGCCTCCTCTTCTCCAGGCTAAACACCCCCAGTTCCCTCAGCAGCTCCTCATAAGACTTGTCCCCCAGACCCCTCACCAGCTTCGTTGCCCTTCTCTGGACGCGCTCCATCACCTCAGTGTCTTTCTTGTAGTGAGGGACCCAGAACTGAACACAGTACTCGAGGTGGGGTCTCACCAGTGCTGAGTACAGGGGGATGATCACTTCCCGAGTCCTGCTCACCACACTATTCCTGATACAGGCCAGTATCCTGTGCCTCTCAGCCTTTCTCTGGTCTGTCTTGATTTTTCAGCAGCCTCCTAAATACACTGTACTGTAAACTCTATTTTTGGATGCATTCTCCTAATTTAGGACAAATATTAATCTATTTTTTCAAAGTAGCTGTGTTGAATATCCATGGGTTCTTCAGACAGGAGTGAAAATGAGTGCTATCCGGTTTTCTAGCTATTGGAAAAGCTTTTTTTTTCCTTTCCTCTGGGAGGGAAAGGTGATAGGAAATTCCTCTAAGGGCTTCCCATTCGCTTTTGCTCAGCTGTACTCACCCATTTTATGTTTGGGATGTAAGTGTTAGCTCTGGAAACCTCATTAAAGTCAACGTGATTAGTCAACAGCATTCAACTGGCATATGACTGTGTGACTTCCTTACGGTTGTGGGGTATTTATGAGAATGACAATAGACACACAAAAACTCATAGACCTTTATATTCATGTAGGTATCCTGTGTACACCCAAAGTGAAATCTTCTGGAGTAGATTCCTGCTGGAGTCAAGCTCTCCTGCGAGCATTTCTAGCTGTATTAATTTGAGGTCATAAGTTTGTAGTCAGGGTTGAAACTGTGGTGTTCCTTACCTGGTTTTTTTTGCTCTCAGGAATGCATCTGAGGAGCTGAAAGGCTGGTTGTAGTCAGGTCTGGAGAGATTTCGGACGTCTTTGGCTATGCTTCCAGTTATAGTTCGTCATGACGTATCTCAGCGGGATGTCTTAGTCGCTATTGTGCAGTGGTTAAGCAGTTAAATTGCTCGTCTGGAAACTTCTGATTAAGCATTCTGTTCACTACCATGAAGAACATCAGGCGTGTTTCTGGCAAGGCTCCTCACATTGCGACCACGAAAGAGAAACTGTCACCCATCCTGGAGTGATGGCGGTGGCTTTCTTTGATGCTCCAAGTGTCTCCACTTGGTCTCTGGAGCCTGTCCAGAACCCGAGGAGACGCCACGGGCTGTTTACTACCCGATCGGAGTTAAATACGCTGACCCGATTACGGCTGCGGTGCCAGTGCAGCTCTTGGAGATTAATCTTGTGCTGTTTGGAAATAGCAGCCGGATAAAACAAACCCTGTCCTGCTGCACGGGAACTCGCTACACTGTTCACGCGCTGAACGAACCGCGCTGTGGTGGTGCTGGGTTATGTCGGTGGAAGGTGCAGCTCTAAATGTTTTAAAATTCAACTGATCTGGTTTATTAATAAAAAAGTAAATAAGCGAATAGATGTTTGACTTGAGAGGCTTCCCCTGCAGACCAGCCGCTTTTAGTGTCTTAATCGCCACATTCCCTTATTTCTCCCTTTTTTGATTCTGGCTATGGTTTGTTAGCGTCTGGAATGAGCTCGCTGGCATTCCGCAACAAGAAGGAGAGAAGTCACTTAGGGGCTTGTTTTGTGTAAAGCATCAGTTCTTCCTTTCTGGGCATAAATAAGTTTTTTGAATGTGTTTTCAAACACTTGCACTTGGTCTTCTTTGCAGCAATGGTGCCGTCTTCTTAATGTTTGCATTGAAACTGACTTTTTCTGTAGTTGCAGTATGTGCTAATTGTTGCTAATTATTTTCTTGGGGTGATACCAGCTACCTGCCCAGAAGGGGTGGAGTACCCTTCTCACATAATTTAGAAAATACATTTACTTTTTTATTATTTTTTACTTTTGGTTCTGTGATAGGTTTAGAATTGATTGATGGTATAAAAAGGACAGAAGTTTCAAAATCTCACTTGCTTTTGGTGGGAATTAAGACTGATGACCTTAGTCCTTTTGAAATCCCAACCTGAAAATTAGGGAGGTTCTGAGATGTCTGGCTTGATTCTTTCACGAGTAAATACTAATGGTTTCAGCTGAGCCTTATACATCAGTATTCTTGGTGGTTCATGGCCATAGATAATTTTGCCTTAATTTCATTTCTTTCCAAAGCCATTTCTTATCCCAGCAGGGATAACTGCCTTTTAAAAACGTGTACCCACATTTTCATTATCAACCGACATTGTCAGAGGTGGGGGAAGGGGTGGATTTCCAAAAAGAAACGCTGCGTGTTGTGTGCTCTATTGATGCAGGGTGTAGAAAGAGATAAAAATGAATGAATCTCTTCTGTTCACATGCATATAGGAAAGCTGACGCTGTTCCCTTTCGAGGAGAGCACGCCTGCCAAAATGTTAGGCTTTACTAACTAAGCAGAGATTGTCCTTTGGGTGAAGAAGAGGTTAAATGTGCCTCTGTCGCTTCTGAGAGTACTTGGTGGTGGTTATGCGTTTCCTGGGATACGGGCAACTGTTCTCCTTTGCACTAATTCATACAAAGACCCTTAAATACAAGCAAGAAACAAACTTAACCAATTTTTGTATGGTGTGGTCAATATATTCAGATTTAAAACCGTTCACCGACCTGATAATAGATCTTTGGAACTTGCTGGGGAAGGTTACAAAAAGTTAACTGCTTTAAGAGGAGACAGGATGAGTAACTGGAAGAGTTTCACTGAGCGCTGATGAATGACGGAAACAATGCTTGGCTCAGGAAACCCACTCGGACAAAAATAGTCCGAGGCTGGGAGAGCACTCAGAGGAAGCGTCGTATGTGCTTGCCTGGTGTCGCCTCTTCCCCCGGCATCCGTCTTTGGTCACTGTGGTTCTTCCTTCAGTTGTGTCACCAGCCTACCTGCAGGGACGTTACTTGAGTTTGCATCAGGCATTCGTCCCAGCAACTTGGGCACCTTCTGGCTGCCAGGACTCGCCTGTTGCTGGTGTGGTGCTGCCAGCTGGTAGTGCCACTTGAAAACGTCCGTTTGCCAGTGTGTTTTGCAGTCTCCCTCCCACGTGATGTGGTCCTCTGCAAGCGTGGTTTGCTGTTTGTGTCCATCTTCCTTCAAGTGTGGGGCTTGCAGCTCCTGGGCATGGGAGGAAGGTGTTGGGAGGCACTGCTGGGACTGAAGATAACGATGCTTCTGAGGATGCTCATACTGCTGCTGTGGAGACAGGGTGCTGGGCTTGATGGAACCCTTTCTGACTGAGACTCTGTGAACTTAATAAACACAGTTTGTGTTTCCTTCTTGTAGCCTTGAAAGATTTCCCCACCACCACCACCACCTCACTATGCACTATGTTGCTTTTGGACGATTATTTAAAAGTTGCAATTTGATAAGATGTGTGAGCTGATCTAACAGCTCACTGTCACCTCACCAAAAGCACGATTCCACTCCTACACGTGTCGTCTTCCCCCTCTAGTCAGACTTAGTGCTTCCTTAGTTCTCTTTTTGCAGTTAAGTTTTCTGCTTGCTTAATTTGCAGAGTCGGGGTCTTAAACAATTGCTTTGGGATGTAAAATAATAAATTTGGGGAAACAATGTTATCCTGTTAAAAACAAACAAACAAACAAAGACAAAACCAACCCACCAAAACCCAAGAAAACAACAAAAAAAACCCATAAAAATCCACTTGTCTGTCTCACTCCTGTAGCCCACCTCTGGCTCCTGTAGAATTACCACGGGCTACATGTTGATGTTTTCTGAAATTCTGAGCAAGGATGAGCAGCTTGTGCACGTGTGTGTGTGTATACGTGTTCATGTATGTGTGTATATATATATATGTGTATAGACGCACTCACACACCAACATTTTCCGTAGGAAATTTTCAGACCATCGCAGGGTGAGAAGCAAAGGACTATGAATTCCCGAGAGAAGTGTCTGGGAGCAGTGATAGCCCCGGCTCCTGCTGAGCTCTAAACGCTGTGCCGGCAGGATCTGCCGCCTTGCAGAGAGACGAGCCATACCTTCTACCGGGTGGTGAGGCAGCAGCTCCGATCTCCTGCTGACTTTCTAATCTGGATAAGAGCAGGACAGCCTGGCACGCTGCACCTGGAAGGTTGCTAATCCACCATCTACTAACACATTTGAATTTTAGTTGCTGTGCGTTAGACCTTTCTAGGGTCTAACACGGAAGGGAAACGGCAATCTTGTTACAGGTTTTTTTTTCCTTTCTTGGGCAAGAGAGCCTCAAATTGTGAAATTTACTTCAGGGCAAGCAAGTAGGAAGCTTGTTTTGTTTGAGAATCTTCCCAAATAGTTGTCTCTTGTCTCATTTTATAAGGGATCTGTGCCGAATCTCGGGAGAAAATGGGTGGTGGGAAGAGGGGGAAGGAAGCTAAGGGGCTGTGATGTGACCTACTAAGTCTTGGCTGTTGAGGCGCTAAATGGGATGAAAGTCTAAGATGATTTTCCAGTTGTAGATGGAGAGTGACTTTTAAAGGCTGGTGGTGGGTTTTTTGAACAAATACATCCTGCTTTCATGCATAAATCTGCTTTTTATGTTTTGGCTTTTATGTTACTCTGTTTTACATAGAGGAAATAGTGGCTTAATTCTGATAAGATGCATGGAAACGTTATTTACTGATGTTTTGTGAAGCCAGGCCAGTAAAACTTCAGAAATTGTAAATGGTTGTTTGAAACTGTAGCTTACAATTGAACGTTTAGTATTCTTAATAAAGGTGATACCTGATTTATTGCGTAGTATTTTGTGTAGGGTATTACATGGTAATATTTTTAAATTTAAAAAAAATACCTGTTGCATTTTACGGCATGTAAGGAGTGTATGTTTCTCTGTTTTAGGGCATAATTCAGAAGATTGTGGACAGTCACAAAGTGAAAAATGTGGCCTGCTATGGGTTACGGCTCAGTCATCTGCAGTCTGAGGAGGTTCACTGGCTACACCTGGACATGGGGGTGTCCAATGTGAGAGAGAAATTTGAACTAGCCCACCCTCCAGAAGAATGGAAGTAAGAGTATAAATCTGTTCAGTTTCAAAATCGAGTCATATGAGTCTTTTTGCCTTGTCATGAAAAACAATTCTATTTTGCTTTATTAAGGAAGATGTTCTCATGGTGGAATAGAAGTGATGGAACAGGAAAAATCCGCACACCTTTTCACATCAAAGAGCTTTAAGCAGTGAAGAATACTTTTGTTGTTGTAATGGGCTTCCTGCGAACTGAGGAGAACGGATGCGTGTTCTTATCTGGGATTTAGAGGAGGCATAAAGTAGGAGCAGAAATCTCCTCGTCATTTGTCCTTGAAAACCTGCAGAACTTGGGATACATCTGGTGAACCAGCCCCATCTCAGGTTTTGTCATCCTTAAAAGTTTTAGGTCAGGAATCCTATTCCTATTTGTGGTATAAGCACACCACTGATAATTTACAAGGATAAATCTTGTTATTTAAATGAAAACAAGAGACGATTGTTAAGTACTGATTGTATTTAGATATAGAGTAAGTAGGAGGAAGGTAATTTGAAAAGAGTGAAATGCAGTGAATAGATCAGTTATCCCTCTGCAGTTGTAAAACTTTTTATTGGGTACTGAATTCAGGCACAGAGTAATGAGTGACATCTGCCTTTCTTCGAACTGGGATCTTCAGTTATTCCAGGAGCAATGGACAACAGAAAGGTAGCTGCAGAACTTGGTGGTTTTTTTCATAGCCTAGGTACATTTGCTGAGATATTTCCACGATACCGGTTAGTTTGTTAAAAGAAGTGGTATGTATGACCTGTGCTCTCTGAAGGCTGAGTTTTCTTCAGCTTTTTAGCAGAGTAAGCTGAAAACGCAAAGAGCAAGCAGGTGGCGCATGCTCTGGAGAGGATGTAGGCTGGAGAGGAAGAAGGGAAAGATTGTCCACTTTCCTGGTAGAAAGATGAGAGGAAACTAGAATTGTTTGCAAAAGGACACAGTAGTCTACAAGAGAAGATTGGGAGCTCAGAGTTTTAAAATACCATTAGACTATGGTTACTAGTTCATTGCAGGGGGTTTGTGCATGCTTTTCTGTGGTTTATGTTGCAAACCACAACTTGTGCAGAAGTTCCTAGTTATTTTAAAGGCTACGCATCTTCTGCAAAATGACTGTAAATAGCCTATATTCAATTTCTTGCAAATTGAGGTAGTATATACTAGCAGATGTCACAGTTGCTGATCTTCAGTTTATAAATTCTCTTTACGGGCCCAATATTAACAAACGCAACAAATTCAAACAAATTAGGAGGTTTTAAAACTTAGGTTTCAGACATGTTGCACATTCTCTTCTGTGCATGTTACACTTTATTGTTTCGGGGATGTGCATCAATATTTTTCCTTTGGCACCTTATAAGAAAGTTGCCTCACAGCTTAGGAAGTAGGGGATTCCTGAATCCTTTCCATGATAGTAGTGCTGCGTATAAAATGTGAATAATTTATGGAAATTTGTTACATAGTGTACAAGTGTCAGTTCCAGTCTTATTAGGCCGTGGAACTCGCATCGCACACATTGCGGAAACAAGTTAATCAGTAAGATGATTGTTTTGAAGTTTGTGGACAGGAATTGTATAAAATACTCATGAAAGAGCTATGATAAGACGTAAATTATTCAATACCTTTCCAGAGTGTCATTTAATGTTTTATCGAATACATACAGCCTGACGTACCTTTTAAACCCATGGAGACTTGCTGTGCATAATCAAAACGCTGCTGTCATATTTGTAATACCATAACACGGAGTGTTTAAGATCATATGACAGTACTTGTAAAAATATTTAGATTAGTAAGGGGGGAGAAGTCTTGGAAGGCTTCTTAAATTAAAAGCTTCCTATAGTGTTAGTGAATCGGTAACTGACTGATTATTTGCAAACTAATACAGGTGATTATGTGATTAATAATAATAATAGTAATTATAATAACATTTAATATTAACTTATACAGGTGATTTGTGTGATTATTTTGATTGTTTTTTAATCATATAAATTAAAAGGGCTGTATATTCAGCGTGTTCAGAAATTAGACCTCAGGCATTCTCCTGGACTAATCCAGATACTAGAAGTTAGTACGCTGTACACAAAAGTTACCAGAAAAAAATCCGTCTCCTGTATGTGCAGCTTTCGTTTGGTGCTGCGCTGTTTATAATCCTGCAGAAGATCTGCTAGTGAAGGGGAGAAATAGGGATATGACTCTGCTTCAGCTGGCACAGCTGTAGTTAGAGCTTAGGAAGAGTAAATATGAGTGGACTTCAGAGCAACAAGGTCAACCAAAATTCTGTCACCTCAAATTTTCTTCCCTCTTCCTGTGGCAAAGAATTCAGTTGCAGGAGCACACACAATTTAGCTTTGCCAGACTGCCAATGGATAACCTCAATTACGTGGCAAAAGACGAACAGGAAATCATTGCTTACTGAAGGGTTTTTTTTCCCCCACCCTCATGTTTGCTTTTATCTACTACTTTGACCTTCTTTTTGCTAAAAAAAGGTTTGGATTTTGCACAAGATAGGAGAGTCCAGTAGCTTTAAAAAAATATAAAGCAGTAAAGTCCTAATACTTCAAATTTTCCTACAAAGAAGAAAGATTGGCCCTAAAATTCAGATAAAAGTCTTCTATTAACTGTGCCTGCATTTTCACTGTGCGTTTACTGTAGGAATGTTCATGTTCATCAACTGTATCAAACAAGATATCCTTTTCCCATTTTATTTTATTCTTTAGCAGTGACGATAATTCCATCCAGCATCAGAAAATTCCGAATATGCCTAAATCATGGTGCCAAAAATGATCAGTTATAATCATTGGAACTGCTTGCTTATTTGTTTGTAGTAGTTTGTTCAGGAAATAAGTATTTTGGGTCTGCTGTGTTTTCTGTCACATTGGGTGATACTGTCTTTATTTCTTTGAGTTAAACAAGATCTGGCACTACAGAAGCATTGTATAATTTCAATGTAATTCCATGCAATTACTTTATAATAACTGTAGTCTTCCAAATGCAGTCTGAGAGTTTTGTTTGTTACTGAATTACAATAACACTGTTAGTTTTATCTTATGGTAGCATAAATCGTTAAATGTTCCTTAAGCATCATATGAAGGCCTGTATGCCTGTCCATGCAAGATGATCCCGGACGACAAGTGAAATACAAAATCCCAGGGCTTTTTTATGGGAAGGCAATAAAGACTAGAGTGGATTTGTTTGCTTCAGGTTTCCTCGTAGCGTTTATGCTAGCAGGGCAGACCTGGGCATGTGTTAAACTCACTTTTTAATGAAAAAAATTATTTTTTGCTTATAGTATTATTATTTTAATGATTAGATGTTTCCGAAGGCATGAGGGTGAAAGACGAAAGAGCCTTCCTCCCTTAACCATCATCTTTACCGTGTACAGTCAGGTGAACTAGGGTTCATAGCATCAACCTTGGTCATTTTTGGTAGTACTGAGGCTTCAGCAGCAATCACAGCAGCTATCCTTTCTGTCTCTAAAAATGGTATGTGCCAAAACACTTGTTCCATTTGCTGGTCTTTTTTTTGTCCCACAAGAGGAGAATCAAGGGGTTCGAGTAACAAATTTTTCCCCATGGGGTAGACATCATCTGGTTCTGTACTTAAGTGTTGTAGGTAAAGCAGGTCCTTGTAACCAGGCAACATTCATGCTTTGGCTCTAACAGGTAGAAGATGCCCCAAAAGAAGCCCCAATGCTTAGCAGTCCTGTACTGTCAGTTTTGGTAGCTGCGATACAAATGCCTTGGCGCTGACACGGAGGCTGGACCACCTGCAGAATGATTTCATGAGTTGGCAAAGTTGATCTAAAAGCTCTGTACCTCTCCTCTCCACAGTCTGTTTTCTCCCCTCTTGCTCCCAGTCGTCCAGTCCTTTCCCCTTTCTTCCATGAGGCTTAATGATTTCTCAGTGAGCTGATTCAGTTCATTAAACTCGCACAAGGCTGTTTTCTCCCTCCTTTGTCTGCCCCCCCCTTTTTTGTTGTTGTTCCCATTTTCTCCTTTCTGGTTACTTTTTTGCTGATGTGAACTAAATCACAACCTGCTGGAAGCAACCTACATAGCTGGGACTGGTGAGATTATTTCTTTCAGTGCCACAGAATATTAAGAGTTGGACTACCCTTTATTTTTTGGCTTCACCAGCTGCCCAGGTAGTGCTTGTTCATAGAATCATAGAATGCTTAGAGTTGGAAGGGACCTTAAAGATCATCAAGTTCCAACCCCCTGCCCTGGGCAGGGACACTCCCACCAGCCCAGGTTGCCCAAAGCCCCATCCAACCTGGCCTTGAACACCTCCAGGGATGGGGCAGCCACAGCTTCTCTGGGCAACCTGGGCCAGTGCCTCACCACCCTCAGAGTGAAAAATTTCTTCATAACATCTATTCTAAATCTCCCCTCTTCCAGTTTGAAGCCATTCCCCCTTGTCCTATCACTACATGCGCCTGTAGAAAGTCCCTTCCCAGCTTTCTTGTAGGCCTCCTTTAGGTACTGGAAGGCTGCAATAAGGTCTCCCTGGGGCATCCTCTTCTCCAGGCTGAACAACCCCGACTCACAGAATCACAGAATCACAGAATAGTCAGGGTTGGAAGGGACCTCTGGAGATCATCTAGTCCAACCCCCCCGCCAGAGCAGGGTCACCTACAACAGGTTGCACAGGACAGCGTCCAGGCGGGTTTTGAATGTCTCCAGAGTGGGAGACTCCACAACCTCTCTGGGCAGCCTGTTCCAGTGCTCCACCACCCTCAAAGGAAAGAAGTTCCTCCTCATGTTAAGATGGAACTTCCTATGTTCAAGTTTGTGCCCATTATCCCTCGTCCTCATAGCAAAGGTGCTCCAGCCCTGGGATCATTTTTGTGGCCTCCTCTGGACTCGCTCCAACAGGTCCATGTCCTTCTGATGTTGGGGGCCCCAGAGCTGGATGCAGTACTCCTGGTGGGGTCTCCCCAGAGCGCAGCAGAGGGGCAGAATCCCCTCCCTCGCCCTGCTGGCCACGCTGCTGGGGATGCAGCCCAGGATACGGCCTTTGTTACTCAAAAGGAAGCTTCTAGAACTGCTCAGCAGTCTGTGCTATGCTGTGGACAGGTCACTTCACCATACAACTTGTTTAACTCTATTGATGCCCACCTTTCTGCAGGTCTGAGTGGAGGCCCATAGCGAGCGTCAGTGTGTGCATGGAAGCATCTATACCGCAGTATAGATGCAGAGCAGCAAGTAGAATAGTAGTCTTCCAGTTTTACCAAATGTAGGGGAAGTGATCATCAGCTGGTGTAGTTGCTCAAAAAGCAGACCTGATTTGTGAGGAAGGGACTTGTCATCCTCATCACTTGGCTGCATTTCAAAGACAGTAGGTTCAGAGGATCCTGAAAATCAAGCCCATCCTTGAGTTGGTCTTTGGAAGTCACCTTCTTCATTCCCATAGGCGTAGTCAGAGATTAGGTTATAAATATGTAATGAAGGTCAGTCTCAGTGCCTGTCCTAGCCCTGCTGTTTTGCCTTACTTGATTTTCTCATGAGATCCTGTTGCAAAAAGCGGTACTTCTCGTGCCTCCTCAGTTAAGAAGACCAGTCCCTGTAAGGGAAAAAGATTGCTTTTCCTTATTAAACCCTGACAGTAAAGGTATTCTGCATCCTGGTCTAGATCAGGGATACTGAGACTGTGTGCAGCTGAAGGTCTGAGATCATTTCCACATGCATTTTTTCAGGCCTCTGATTTTTGGCTTGTAGGATGACTGAAAAATAGGAAAGGAGGTGGTGTGGAGTGACTACCAGTCAATATTTCTTCTTAGTACACCGGGAGACCAAATAAAGGATTCTTTTCATTTGTATAGTGTGAAAATTCAACGCCATCTTCAGTATCTATTATTAAATAAGATGTCTGAAATGCACGCAGTGAATCATAACGCTTCCCTTGCGGGATTTGGAAGGCTCCCTTGTCCAGCACTGGATACCCCTGTGGTGGGTTGACCTTGGCTGGTGGCCAGAGCCCACCCGGCCGCTCTCGCTCCCTCTCCTCAAATAGGATGGGAAGACTTGTGTGTCAAGAATAAAGACAGACCACTTACCAACTTTGGTCACAGGGAAAACAGACTCTAATTCAGGAAAATTCATTTCATTTATTGCCAATTAAAACAGATTCAGGTAGTAAGAGACAAAGGCAAACATTAAAAACCACCTTCCCTCGCCCCTTCTTCCCAGGCCCAGCTTCTCCCTTTCACTCTGTGCTCCTCTCCCCTGAGTGGCGCAGGGAATGGGGGTTGTGGTCAGTCCATCACTGGAGGATGAAAAGCTGGACATGAGCTGGTGATGTGCGATCGCAGCCCAGAAGGCCAACCGCACCCTGGGCTGCGTCCCCAGCAGCGTGGCCAGCAGGGCGAGGGAGGGGATTCTGCCCCTCTGCTGCGCTCTGGGGAGACCCCACCAGGAGTACTGCATCCAGCTCTGGGGCCCCCAACATCAGAAGGACATGGACCTGTTGGAGCGAGTCCAGAGGAGGCCACAAAAATGATCCCAGGGCTGGAGCACCTCTGCTGTGAGGACAGGCTGAGAGAGTTGGGGTTGTTCAGCCTGGAGAAGAGAAGACTCCGGGGAGACCTTAGAGC
>VZSZ01006931.1:87135-198613 GCA_013398815.1 Ibidorhyncha struthersii | reverse complement strand
GCTTCCTCCTCCTCTGCCTGGGCCGCCTTCGGCCCTGCCGCAAACCTCTTTTCCCCCCGGCGCCCCCAGCTTGGCTGAGGGGCTCAGCTGTGTCCTGCGGTGGGGCCGTTGGAGCCGGCTGGCACCGGCTGGCACCGCCTGTGTCCGGCACCGGGCAGCCCCGCGCCCTCCGCACGGAGGCCGCCCCGCAGCCCCTGCCAGCGCCTGGGCACCGAGTACAGCTCCTTAGGCCAGGTACACTTATGAACTTATCTTTCTTTGCTTTAAAATCTTTGAAAATGCCTTGTCCGTTAAGTGTCCCCCAGAAGCGCTGTGTGCTGGTTCTGTCCTGTACGCAAACCAAGTATGTAGAAATCCGGTCAGGTAAAGCCGTAGCTTTGTGCCCAAGAAAGTGGCCTGTATTAGTTTGCAAGATGCTGAATTTTCCTTAGTTGGCTTCACTGTCTGATTTATATATTCTCTGGTGCCACGGTAATGCCCTCAAGTTGCACGTCAACCTTTGGTACGTATTCACCAGACCCTCGCAACTATTCATCAGAGCAATAATGAAATAGCTACCACATTTTGTATTAACATCCAATGATCTGACAAAGCGTAGCTCCAATATGAAAGGATGAAACTGTTTTAATTAACTGGGAGGTACTGCAATATAGATAACCAGTTAACCAGTCACCTTCAAATATCAGATTAGCCAACTTTTGGATCTTCACTTCTGAATACTCTCTTTTTCCTGCGTGCTGTTCCATGCAGTGAGGCTTAGAAGGTGATGTAGAAACCTGCTGCCACGGAGAGGAATTCAAATAGACACAGATAATGGACGAAGAGAGAATAGCAGGAGAAAATACACCTGGGGAACGATGAGATGTCTGTAAGGACAGTTTTTCAGAGAACAGTGTTGGTTTTAATCTTAAAATGTAGAATGCACTGTGTTATAGAGCCAAAAAAAAAGTGCAAACAAGTAGTTTTTTACACAGGTTTCTTTTATTCCATGTCAGTGTCTGTAGTGGTGTTCAGCGGTAGATTTGAGGGGACGTGGCAGAAGCAGGTGGTAGGGGAAGGCTTTGCTTTTCTGCTTCTGGACAGTGTGCTCATGCTACTTTCTCTCCCTGGCACTTAAACGTCTGTGGGTACAAATTGGCTTATATCTAAAATTTTATTGAATAACAAGATACCTTCTCCGTAAACGTAAACGGTGATAAGCAATAGAAGGTGATCCTGCGTGCCTTTGCAATTAGAGTAATTTTTGCGAGATTGTCTTACTGTGACTTTGCATCTTTTTTTGTTTATACCTGTCTGTGTCATTGTATCATAGAACGGTTTAGGTTGGAAGGGACCTTGAAGATCATCTAGTTCCAACCCCCCCGCCATGGGCAGGGACACCTCCCACCAGCCCAGGTTGCCCAAAGCCCCATCCAACCTGGCCTTGAACACCTCCAGGGATGGGGCAGCCACAGCTGCTCTGGGCAACCTGGGCCAGTGCCTCACCACCCTCACAGTAAAGAATTTGTTCCTTATGTCCAATCTAAATGTCTCCTCCTTCAGGTGTTCTCCACCTCTCTTGTATATCCTACAGTCTGAAGACTCTTTTTAGTTTAAAAGCATGTTTTCTGTGCACAGGAAGACAAAGCATGCATTTTCCTTTAGGAAGTAAACTTGCCATAATATGAAAAAATTTAATTCTAAATAGTCTTAGTTTGTGTACAGTGTGTGTGCATGTTTTTACAGTTTCTAAATGTTTTCCTTCTTTTAATAATTTCTAACGGGACAGTGTATTTTCAATTATTTCAAAGCAAAGAAGAATACTGCAATTTCTGTTTGCAGTGGAATCCTAAGCAGCAGTAACTCCTAGTAACTTTTTATCACATCCCCATATAAATCTTGATTGTAGGCAGCTAAATCCCTTGCTGAAAACAAGTTCTTGTCTTGCTGAAACCAACAGATTGAAATGTTGTGATATTTGCTCTTACTATCATGAGTAGATTGTTAAATATATTTAATTTGGGGAAGGGCTGTAAAGAGTTTTATGCTTAGGATATGCTGTAGTGGCACACTGAAAGGGATGAGGACGTTTATTATCAGAATTTCATGGGAGGAATGTGTTAGAGGAGGAAGCAAGCAGTGTATGTCAGACGTCATGGGCTGTTACCACAGGACAAGCAACAATGCTAAATTTAGGGTTTGGAAGTAGTACTTTAGGGTTAGAGAAGGGATGCAGATTTGCTATAGGTTATGAATCAAGGCTAATTCTGCCTCACTCCATGATGTACTATTAACTTGAAAAATATGACTGTCATGTTGAAAACTGGTTCGTTTGGCTTTTGCATGCATCTGGATAATCAGTAAGGAAGTAGGAAACCTTTATACAGAGAAATCCCTTCAAAACCTTTGGAACAACTCAGAGGTGAATATTGCAGCATTTAATCAGAGAAGGAGCAGAGTCATGTTCCTTGAGTAAGCCCTTGTTTTGTCTGTAGGATGTGGCTCCCTGGTGAGTGACACTGGTTGCCAATCTTACTTGGAGCAGTGGGGTCTGTGTTTTAAGTACCATGCTTGCGATAAGCAAAGATAAAAGCTGTTGCCAGGGGGCCATGTCAGCGGTTATGGCAGCTCGTCTGCTGTTGTCACCTAACTGAGGCTTCTCTTCCTATGGATCTGGACCTGATAGCTCATCTGCTCCAGGCTTTGATGCTTCAGTCCTAACTGAAGCTTTGAGAAGGCAGCAGGGTTTTATGTTTGCTTCTGTTACAAAGGTGCTTCATAAACATCTTTATGAAATATCGACTACTACATTCCAGTTTAGTTCTCCGAGTAATCAAAAGAGGAAATTTCCCCTTAGTTTTCTGAGTCTGTTTTCATTTTATCCTTATTTTTAAGAGTGTTTGGAGACATCTTTTTTTTTTGTGAGGAAATCTCTATTATTACTATTTTTGTCTCACTGGTTCTCCTTTTCTTGCTTTTCAGATATGAATTGAGAATTCGATATTTGCCAAAAGGATTTCTAAACCAGTTCACTGAAGATAAACCAACTCTAAATTTTTTCTATCAGCAGGTATGTTCAGTTCTACTACTTTTTCTTTTGCTGGCATCAATTTGGAATATTCTGGCTTTGTTTACGCGGATAATATGTTAATGCAGAAACAGAAATTGGTAAAATTTAAAATTGTATCCATAAAGGGTATGAAGCCCATGACATCTTTCTCCTTGAGAAGTGGTGAGGAACTTTTTGCAAAGGCAAAGTAATTCCGCAGTTGTTGTCTTAACTCAGGTAAAATTCACTGTTGTTCAGCTGGCTGCTTAGAGTTATTTCACACTTATTAAAATGCTGAATTCCTGTATTTCTGCAACCACAAGTAAGTGGGCAGTTTCACTACAACCATGGAATGTTTTTTCCACTTATATTATTGTCTTGATTTGAGTATCCCTTTTTGACTAGTAAAACTGCATCATAGTAAAAGTTTCTATAAATTAAGCACCTAAATCTTCATTTTGTTCAGTTGAGTAATTTTAATCAGTTTTTAGACTGGCAAGCTCAAAGTTAAAACTTCATAGGGATATCTTGTAGAGGAGCCTGGATGAGAGTAGTTATTGTGTCCCCTAACTTTAAAAATCCATGCGTCTCTGAAGATTCAAACCTAAACTTACGTATTGGCTACTTGTTAGGTGGGTCTTTCCCCGTGTCTGGATGGTACTCTGTCCATGTTCATACCCTGAAATGGTGTTAGTGCTTAGCAAACAGCTTGTGTTACTAATGGTGACAGGTTTGTGAACCAGGTAGGTTTTTCCATTGTAGTTTTGTGCTACTCTATGGAAGATTAGTTTTAATCTAGATTATTTAAAGGAGTCATTTATGGAGTATTGTCATGATAGAGAATGGAATAAGGTAGGAATGAGAGGCAAAGGCAGAGGGCTTGTGAAGTCAGCTGAAATGGCAGAGCTCAAGAACTGCACCATGGAAACTGGAGTTTTGTTTTGAAGCAAGAACTTACTATTTTTTTTTTACCTGATGTGTTTTGTTGTGTCAAAGGAACTGCAATATGAAGTGCTGATAATGTTACTCAAACCCCAAAGGCTTCTACCAAGGAAAACTATTTCCATGGACTACTGTTCTTTTTGTTGTCTATCTGCCACATTCAAAATATCCTGATCTTAGGTTGGTTGCTTGGGACATACCATAATTCTTGAGCAATGTCCCCTAAAATTAGGGTGTAACCGGAGCTGGTCTAAAGCGTGGCACTCTTCTGCCCTTGTGAACAGGCACGTTTGCAGATGAGGAACCGGGAAACAGTAATTCTGATCATATTTTCTTTTTAAGTTTCTAAAAAGAGGAAAACATAATCCTCCCCTTTGTCCAATACTTCAGCTGAAAGCTGTTTTCTTAAATGTCCTACATTTTTGATTGTACATACACACATTTCCGCCTTAGGTAAATAACTTAATTTTTTTAATGTGTGGTTAAATTCTCGTGTTGATATATGATGGAGTTGACTTCTGAGGAGACAATTCTAGTGCAGTGCTTATCTGAACTTGGCATTCTAGTTGAACTGCTTGTATGCAAGTATGATATGCTTGTCTCAGCCTAAAAATGTCTGGATTTTCGTGACTTTTTAGTACTGCCAGGGGTTCTTCTAGAAACAGCAAAGTCAGGTTCCTCATCTGGAACCTCAGCAGCAGGTGACTTACTTCATACTGGCTTTAAACATGGGAGGTTTATGTTTTCCGTGATGCAAAAGTGGGTGATGAGCTCCAAAATGATTTCCTGAACTCCATCATTTACCTATCCAAGAGCTGGGAAGCTTGCAGTGTCCTCTCATTTGTGCCTCAGAACTATTTCTTTCAAGTAAGGAATTTAAAATGCCAGAGGAATATTTTTTAGCATTTTCTGAGAAATGCCTTTTTAGTAAGTTTGTGGAAATCATTAGAAATAGGTACAAATGGCTCAGAATAGCAAGAAGGTTTATGAAGGGCAGCAGGAACTGATATGCAAAGACGACAGCTGCCTGTATATCTGACAATGCCTTGAATCCTAGTTCTATTATACAATTAAAATCACAGGTTCTTGTCTCCTTGCTCTGCACACTATACCTTTTTTTGTTTGTTTTTTTCTCTTCTCCTTTCTTCTCCACCTTATCATGAGGTATTTCAAACTCCA
Organism: Ibidorhyncha struthersii; assembly: GCA_013398815.1. Taxonomy (NCBI): domain Eukaryota; kingdom Metazoa; phylum Chordata; class Aves; order Charadriiformes; family Charadriidae; genus Ibidorhyncha; species Ibidorhyncha struthersii. The sequence continues at coordinate 193,464 of VZSZ01006931.1, read as the reverse complement.
GTTCTTCAAAAGTCACTGTTGTTCGTTCTGGGGTGCTGCAAGGTAATTGGGTCGCCATTCCCATGGAAATCAGGTGCACAACGTTTCAGAGCTGTCATTCACTGTCTGTGATTCTGTTTTGCTCCATGGGTCTCACTTGGCCTCTTGAATAAATTAGGACAATTACTTTTATCTGATAAGGTGTTAAGGTAACCCCACTGGCTTATGAAACGAAGGCAGGAAAAGAACTTGTGCAATAACACTGCATCATAAAACAGACCTAAAACACAGAGGGATGTGGAAAAACAAGGAAAGATGATTTTTCACTTTCTGTTTCTCTGTCATTGTCATTCCCACAACATTTTAACATTCTCTTTTTTTAACCACAGCTCACCCTTCACAATCAGACACATCATCTTGTGTATAGGCAAGAACAACAGAATGTACATAAATCATACATGCATACATAGATATCTTGAGCTTTCTGCGCAGAAATAACTGTGTTAGAGATAATGAATGTAGGACCCAATTACAGAATTAAAAAAAATCCAACAGAATAACACTTCTGTAATCAAATTGGCTTTTGTAGATGTAAAAATCAAATACGTTGCTGTTTCATATGTTATAAACAAGAAAAAGATTTTGAGGACCAGATACTGCCTGTGACTAAATCTTTCGAATTCTGAGGCTGAGAACCTGCTACTAATTTGATAACATCTAAACACGTCTGACTTATTAAAAATGTACATCAAATTTAAAAGTTCATGGAGAAGGAAAAGAAATACGGTACCCTCTCTCACCCATGAATTGTCCATGGATTTTAGCAAAAGTAATTATTTTCTTGAATTTGAGTTGTAGAGCGGTAGTGTTGTTGAAAAAGAAGCTGAAAGTTTGAGGAACGTTTGTAAAGATAACAAAATGTTACCTTAATCACTGTCAACAGACACAGTTTATTCATAGAGTTAACCCAAACCACAATTATCAGGCTGTTAAACTGAAAACTGGCACACGTTTGTAACGTCACATGCATGACTACTCCCATTCACGTCAATGAGTGCATTACCCTGTAAAAATTGGTGCAAGCATTTAAGTCTTCTCAGCTTGGACTTAATACATGAAATCTATTTTTTTTCTCCCCTTAATTTTGACTATTTTAAGGATGCCATGACCTTTCTTTGTTTTGGATATATTCTTTATTTTCAAGAGTCTTGAACAAATCACGAACCTATGACCAGAACTGTTTGTAACTTGACGTACAGCCGTTTGTAATCGGGAGCGGCTATTCCGCCATCTGCAGTGGGCGTAAGCTGTTCTAATTGGAAGTATAAAAGCAGGGCACTTAACGAGACTTTTCATGAGAGTGCCCCTGGTTTGCAATCTGTACAGCAAAGGATTAAAATTAGTGTGCGTGAGGGGGGACACACACCGTGGAACTTGGTCGTAACGTCAGAATTAGTCATACTGATATTGATACTGTGCAGTTTGTCAAAGCATCTGTGTTTCAGGGTGCGCTTCAGCTTTGAGACATGAGATGGGGGAGAGGCTGATGCTCAGGCTGTTCCTCTTGACTGGAGGAGTTGTGCGTTCAAGGCATGTCATTTTACATCCCAGTTGAGAGCTCTGATCAACAGACTAATGCTAGAAGTGTGTCTCTTACTGCTGTGTTTGGAAGGTGTCAAAGGTAGTGGATGACAGGTCTTCAGAGGTGTCTTCTCTTTTTTTCATTAAGTGGAGCGTTTGGGTGGTGATACTGCATTGACTGCGTTATTCCCTCGGGCCCAACTGCTTACAATTTCAGCCAAATTAGGCAAACTGGAACCCACCCAGTGCTGTTTGAATAGTGAGGTTAAAGCATTAAAAAAAATCAGGAAATGCCAGATTTGTGGTTGTCTGCACAGTTGGCGGATGCTTGCTGTGTAGGTTTTACGTGCCAGCCTTCAGTGGTGTCCCTTTGTGTTGTGTGCCCAAATCTGAACCAATGTGAACTCTAACCCCACCCCCAAAACCTTAAACATGAAGTACACAGGATTGCTGAGTAAAAATACTGTAAATTAATTGGTATCAATAAGTAACCTCTTTCTTGTTCGGTTGACTGTTTTGTAAGTCTCAATAAAGATAATCTGTCTTTTGTATCATTTTTTTACCATTTTTCAAGAAAGCTTCAGAGGAAACGAGCATAAGGGTACAAAAGGAGAATTAAAAATTGGAGGTTTTTTGAGCAATGGAAGTTAGACTTCACATTTTTCTTGTACTTTTTGGGAGCGTTTCCAGTTGCTTTAAATACATGTTGGTGAAATTCATTGTGAGCGTCTTCCTTTCCCTCTGTTCCAGTGACATGGCTGTTGGGAGGTAGAAATAAAGGGGACAGGCTTTTCTCTTTCCCCTTAAGAGCTGAGTGAGGACCAAAAGCCATATCTCACATCCAGATAGACTACAGCTTTTAAAAACATTCATATAATGAGAATCAGACGTAAGCTACTCAAATTGCCTTCCTTTTATTGTGGGACAAGAGCCTGCACACATTTATCCTTGAATAACGTGTTAGCCTCCAGTAATTGGAGATGGTTTATCCCTTGATGAAAAGGGAGTAAGCATCTGTACGAGTGGGGGGAGAAACAGCTCGTAGGCATCAGCCGTTCCATTGTTGCTGTCCTCGTGCTTCAAACAGAACACTGTTAAAGTAATTTTGGGGGATTTTTAGATCCCAAGGAACAAGAAAAGGTCAGGTTTGTCAGTGTATAGTTTACCTTTGTGCTGCCTCGTTTAGCCTGTGGTGTTGGAACTGCCCTGGAGGTGTACGTATAGATAATAAAGGAGACCATAGGACTGGACGGTGTTTTGTGTTTGCTTTTTGAAATGAGCCAAGGTTTGTGTAGTGCACAAGAGAAGGAATTGCAAGCAGAGAGAGGATGATCTCAAAGTTAGGGCAGGTAAATGATGTTCTGCAAAAATCGAGCTGAATTCTGTGCTGCGGGGATTCAGTGTCTCACCAGATAAGTTCAATGCAGGTTCATTTTCATAAGAAAACTCTTTTTAAAAAGAAAAGAGGAAAAAAGCAATACTTGTTTTCTTCCAAAAAAGGAAAATTCTCTAAAGAAAGAGGAGGCAAAGTTTCTTGTGGACAAATGGCAATTTTTTGCTCTGTCTCTCTAGTGACTGTGAAGACAGTGTTAACACCTGAAATGTATTTCCTTAAATGAAAAATCTCTTTTATATTGTGGCAGATGAATGCATCATGCAAATTCGGTTATTTTTATAACACTGTCCCCCAACATGTAGGAAATTTCAAGTCCAGACAATTACTGTAGTAACTTAATCATTAAAGTTTTATAAGGCTTAGGTGCATGAGATATAATTTGAAGTGCAGGCTGGGAATTAGACTCTTTAACCTAATTAAATAACAACATCTCTTATACCCTAATAAAAATAGGAGACCTAAAGCAAATGACTTTGACAGGAAAAGCTTTGAAGAAAGTCAAGGACATAGGGACAAAAGCTGGTATTGTTCCTGACATTGGCAGCCTGTTTAAAACCAAAAGTAAAACAAAAAAATACCTTTCAGGAAGAGTTAATGGTTGACACATAAACTGTGCCCTAAAGGGATGTGGTAAGAAATGTAAGAATTGCAGCTGCTTAAAAAGATGTTAATTTTTTTTAAATTATAAAAATATAAATCACCTATCTGCTCCTTACAGCTTGTAAAAGTAATTATAGGCGAGGTATCCTTTACAGGGGTCGGTTTCTTGAAATTGCTGAAATTCACAATTTCCTCATAAAGTACTCATTTTTTAACTATAAAAGTTGATTTACACTCTCAAAACTACGCTGCTGTTCTTTTTTAAATCTTGCTGTTTGTAGCGTTGTGTGGCTGCTTTGGTGTCTTCCAAATCCGGGTCAAATGTCTGCTTTCTGTTAGCAGTGCTGTATGATAGGAATGTAAAACGTACTTGTATTCCTAAATACCTCTCAAATAGTCCGCCACGCTCAGCCCAAAGAAAAACGGCGGCTTTGATTTAAAATTTCCACCAGTCAACCAGAGTGGTGAAAATAGTGCCCGTAGGCTTTCTTGCCGTCATTTGTGAATTACTCTTAATTCAAGAAGATAAATTTAAAATGCTCAGGGCAGGTTTCCATCTACTGATGCATGGATACGTCTTTGTTAGTAATCTTGAACAAAATGTTGTTCTCGTTTGTGTGTTAGGTTGTATATAACATGCATCAGACCAAAGGAAAAAAAAAGTTGACTCACGTTGATGCTTGGACTCATTTGTCCTCGAAAAGCAAAATTCTGTGTCGGAGAGGAGAATTATAAAATTAGCTGTTAGCAAGGCGTGCTTAGTAGGTTGAGTACTATATGGCTCCCAGGAGTATAGTCCTACTTTATGGAAGATCTGAGAGGCAGCAGTGTATATTGCAGTGACATCTGGAGATCAGCCCGCTCGGACAGAAGGGATCATTTTTAGCCATTCTGTCCCTAACAATGTCTCCTCAGAAGTTGATTTCCCCCCCACCCCATCTCTAATGCCCTTATTATTAACAGAGGAGCTTCCAAAATTAGTTAGAGATGTCAAAGTTCACCTCTAGATAATACAGAGACTGTGACCTTGGAAGACGAAGAGGAGGAGCAGCTGAGGGCAGATGGCAAATGAATGTTATCCTGATACTAAATCGGTGCTTTTAACTCCCCTAAAAAGGCCAATGCCTTAATTTTCCTTAATGTAGACTTGGCTTCTATAATAAGTCTAATATTATCAGATGGGTAAATAAGGGTGGAAACACATGTGTGTTTCTGTCCTGTGCGTATTTTAAAAACTACCATTATAGTCATTAAGGTGGCTCCTAAAAATACTGATGACATTAGCAGCATGCTTTGGGCTTCTGTGCATATGGTACTTCATTCAGAGCAGATGAGGCCCAAATCTTTGAGGGTTAATTTTGCATAACATTTCTGAAGCTGTAGTAACGTGGGTTGGGACCCTCCTCTTTCAAGCTGATTATTCTATGTCTGTAGTGAAGAAAATTCGGTGTCCTACAGAAACCTGCTGGTGGTGAACAAGGGTGGACTCTACTATGAAAAGTTGGAGGAGCCGTCTCCTTTTGCAGTTTGGTGATTAGAGACAGAAGCAATTATATAGGGTGACTGTTCATCCGATGGTGTATCTGTTCCAGGGTACGCTACAGCACTTCTGTGGCGCATTGAACGCTATGAGACGGATTGCAGGATATTTGAGATAATTACGTCTGATAGGGTGCCACGGAAGAGCTGTATCGTGGATCGTGGTGGACTTCCATGTGGTACCTGCTGCAAGCGTGGAACAAAAAGCAGTCTCAACAGGACTGCTGTGAACGCCGAGCAACTTTGTTCATTTTGGATGTGAAATGGTGGGGAAAACAAATGTGGTATATGCTTCGGTCATTGTCTTGGTCACATCAGCAGCTGCTGAAGATCAGCTTTTCCGATGAATATATTGAAGTGTTCTGGACTTTGATGTTACAGAAGCTGGAATTTAAGAGTTGGTAAATTACAGGAGAAATTTCATTGGACTTCCGTAGGACCGATGTCAGCAGAAGTGTTGTGTGAGAGTGTAAAATGAAGATCCTGATGAGCAGTTTGTGTGGAGGCTGAGAGTGAGCTATCGTATACAAAAAACAAACACCAAAATACCTTCAGGTATCAGAAACTTGAGTTTTTAAAAGCAGGTGCCAGAACACACCTGAGCTGTTAAAAAGGAGAATAAATAAATAATTACTGCAGAAACAGGAAGGTTAAGAGGAAGGTTGTATTTGTTAATGTAAATGTCACTAAGCACAAGTACATAATTTCTGAATATTAAAAACACCAGCTAAAAATATCTGGATAGAACAAATGGATAAGGAAAAGATGATGTAATGTGAACCTTTGTTTTCCATGCTTCATTAAACTATTATAATTACGATTCTTATGCTACTTACTAAATGGAGTACAGAAGGCATTTTGTTTCTTTGTTTGCTTATCTAAATATCTTACGTGTTGTGGTGGTGATATTTTTTTTGGTTATGCACGTAACTTTAGGGGGCACTTAATCACCAAAGTGCTGTTTAAGTGCAGTTTTCAAAGCAATGCCAATTTGAAAGAGAAATAAATTATAAAGGACGAAGTTGTGTAAGTAGGTCATAGACATTGAAAGTAAAGCAAGAGAAATAGATTGCTTATTTTTAAACTGTCCTCCTGAAAAATTGGAGATTATCCTGTGGGAAATTTCTTGGTAACACTAAATGAACTTGGAAAGCCAGCGTAGTGGCTAATTATTGGTATTCGCCCTTTTTGAGAAACCATTTGATAGTACTGTTGCTAAAGAATTTCCACAGTAGTTACACTTGAAAAGAAAAGTCAATAGAAAGTTTGATTTATTTTTTTAAAAATAATTTCTAAGGATATGAACAAATCTAAACTGAAAATGTATTTTTAAGGCACAGCGAGTACGTTTTTTAAAATCCTTAAACTCCTGGCAAGCATTCAGTGCTAACTTCAGAATGGTTTTACTTTTGTTCTTAATAAAGAAATTTAAATCCAGTGTGATGTTTTTATGAACTGCATTGGCGAGATGGCTTGTCAGCCTGAGTGAACGTCTTCCTGAAATACTGCAGCTGCATTAAAAAATAGTGCGCAGAAAAATGAAGCAGATGGCTTTTGAAAGTAGCAGCTGGTATATAAAATACGACGCCTGTGATAGATTTCTTCTTAAATCATGTGTGCTAGCGTAGCGCTATTCTCTTATTTCTCCATCTTCACAAACATGGGCTTTCCTCTGTCTCCAATTTTTATTTTAAATTATACCAGCTGGAATTTGCTAGCCATTTATATAGCTAGGAAAGCGCCCGTTATTTCCTAGTAAATTTTGGGATGTTAGAAGTTACACCATCAGTAATTTGCCCATTCAAGTAAAAAAACAAATATTTAAGAAGTCTGACATCAGAAATAAAACTGGCTTTTGTTTCTGTGCCTTTCTTCCATGTGGAAAAAGCTGATTAGTTCATGGTTCAGTGTTCACTTCTTTTCTTTTCTTATGATTTAAGAGTATCTTTGAACTTACATTGCTCAAAAGACTAGAGACATAAAAGAGATTTTTTGTTCTGTCTAACCAATGAAGAATAGTGATGAAAAAAAAAAATTTAAAGTATTGGTGAGAATAGAAGGTAAATAAAGTGAATTTTTGCTGAATATCAGGACATTAGTATGTCAAGAAATACAACGTGGCGTAGGATTATGTTGAACTTCGAAATTCTTATTTGTTATAAGTACTACTGCCCTTTCTAAGCATGTATTCATTGAACACAGGTAGTGTGTGCTGGGGGGGGAGTGACAGTTTTGTCCCACTTTTTATTTTGTCAGGACATGTAGAAAACTTCCTTTTCCTACTTCCAGGAGGTGCATTTATGCTTGGCGTTCCAGTTTTCCACATATTGCATCCCTTGTAGACTGTTTGCAGCTGTTGTGGCCAAGAAGCTAACTACAGACGTGTAGCGTAGGTCACACTTTGATTCTTACTCTCCAGCCTTTGGACGAGCGAATCCCAGTCCAGTTACTTCTTCTAACACTGACTTTGTAGTAGTACTCATCCAGAAGCCTGAAGTGGTTTGCGTTTCCGTTATACCATGTTTAATGGAACTTAAATAGACTAATCCTCTCCCTGCCGCACCCTCCCCCCCCAGCATACACCTGCTTGACTGTAAATCTGATGTAAACTTGTGAGAACGTTCACCAAAAAAAATCCAAGGGAAAAGGTGCTTGAAATCACCACAGCAAGAAATTGCAGCAAGAAACGATTTTGGCCATGAAGCATTTGAGATGACTACAGGCTTCCCGTAGTCTTATCGTTGCCAGAGGCACCTGGTCTCTAGTATGTGGCGTAACTGAAGTAATGCCGCGCGGGTTTGGCAGGAGAATTTTGCAGGCTTCATCGGGTTGGTGGCAATCAGTAAGGGTTCCCGCTTTGCTGTTTCTTGTTTGGCCGGTTGATTTTTTTGGGGGGTGGCTTTTTCAAAACCAGGTTTGTGTGACGAGTTTATATAAACTAGTGCTGTCTCATGAACGAGATAAAAATAAGTTATATTAAATAGCATCCTACAATTTTTTCTGATTCTGCTTTTGGAGAGATCTCGTTCTGAACAATTAAAATGGGGAGCAGAACAACAGCATTGGTTCTTGATCCGCTTGAAGAGTATATGTATCTTGATGACATACTCTTCAGCCTTCCCCCAGGCGTTGCGTACTCTTAACTGAATTTCCAAAGCCGTAAGTAAAGGTCTGCACATACCACCAAGGGGGGCGGTTCTGCAGGCGAAAGACAAGCTCGCAGATAACAGTGTCTCCAAAACCCACAGATCGGGCTTCATCTTCCCGCTTAACATACTTCTTCTGAATTAATAGTAAACAGAAAAAACTGGTAGGATTCTTTAAATTTGTCAGAGTTCATTTTTGTGTCTTTGTATGTATATAGGCTTTAAGCTCTTAAAGATCGGGCCTTTTTTCTCTTAAACTGACAAAAAATATTCTCGTTTCTCTCGTTTAACTATATTAACAATAATAATAAAAGGAATAATTGAGCAAACACAAAGGACTTCTAGGAAAACTATTCAATTGCCCTGTGGCAGTGTGTGCTTAATTACCATTAAATTATCTCTTGCGTCTCTTCAGTTTAATATTTGTTCAGGCTTTTTGCTTAGGCGGTTATGCAGCTCGTGCTGAACCTCTTACAAAATGCTTATCTAATCTTTGCACGAGCATTAGTTCATGCATTGATCTAATGCCATCTCAAAGAAAATAGTCAAGAAAAATTAAAGGTGATAAGAGAAGTTCTCATTAATATTCTGGGAGTAGAAATTGAATCTGTTGGGTTTTTTTTCCCCTTAGACTTACTGAAATTTAAAGAAGAACGTGTGCGGACAGGTTTCTGAAAAACAAGATAAAATTAATTCCTTCTATCAATTTATTACCTTTGCTATCCATAGCAGCACACTACACAATCTAATTAGACCACAAGATTATGGCCATAGGCTTCCTGAAGCTTATAAACTCTTTGTATACCTTCCAAAGTTTAAACATAAAAACAAATAGGTGTCTATAATGTATATGCAGTGCCTTATGATAATCAAGTATGGCTGTTAATTTAGATGGGAGGATGTCATGACTGATTTTGGGAACGCTGCTATTAGTCACTTGTGGACACTGAGAAGGGTATTTTTTCTATGTTTTCATTGCGTTTCTGAGGTGGATAAAGGCATTTTTATCCCACTGTTCAGGTTGAATAATGTAGGGAATTTGAAAGACTTGAAACTCCATGTTACTGTACCCAAGGAGCTTCAGAAACACACATACACCTCCCACACACGCGCACCCCCCCCACACACAATAAATCAGCAAGGGAGAGTTTCCGCTGGCTGAAGTGTGAGGTGGAAGGAATGTACGTAATTTACTCCACCTTTATGAAACATCCGTGTTTCTCCATCTCTTCTGGACTGGGATGTGCAAAAAAAACCCTCCCTTTTTCTGCTTGTCGCACTAACAAAATCACGCACTCCAGGAGGCAACTGTCTCCTTGCAGCATTATGGTGAAAACGTCTCACTTCTGTCTTGCGAATAAGCTGAGAATTTTCACAATCCTTTTTTTTTTTTTTCTTCCAAATTGTTGGGTTCGTGAGGGTTTTGTAAAATTTTCTTAGTCAAGTTCTGGTGCCTGTAGCTGCAGAGTCAAACTGGGAAAACAGGAGTGGAATTTGTGAAAGCTCACAAGCCAGAGGGCAAGAGGAAAGAAACTCCAAACTTTAAATGTTTGGGTAATGTGGCTTATTTATTTATTTACGGAATAATAGTTGCTTGAGGCGAGCAGCATTTTAAAATACATGTACATGAAACTGAAGATGTTCTTAAGCTGTTTAGTTTAACAAATGAAGTACTTCAGTGCTGGGATCTACAAGGCAATGAGCTGTGAAAATAAATGAATACAGATTTGATCTTGATATGGTGGAAGCCTCAAATCAGCATAATTTCTGCAATGGGAAGTTTTATATGTCAGGATAGAAAAAATACTTTGCTACAGTCAGTTCTTCTCAGTGTCTGAATGCCTCCAGGAGTAGGTGGACAACAGCTCTGAAATTTCCTGGTGGTGCAAAATAGTTGAAATGGTTCAAAAACTTGAATGTGTGGTTTATAAAGAAAATAATAAAAAAAAAAAGTTTAATTAAAAATAAGCGAACTAGCCAATGAATATTTGATTTGGGTGGATGTAAGGCAGGCTAACCAATGGGCTTTGTGAACAGCCGTGTTAGCTTTTCAGGTGAAGTAACTTGGCCTATACGTGAAGGAGAATTCTCAGAAGAAGGGTAGGAGAATGAAACGAAGGTTTATATTGTAAAGTACTGCTCAGGCTCGTTAAACCTCAGTATGGATGATACAAACAAGAAGTAAATTGATTATAGTTTCTTTTAACTTGTTATGTTTCTGGAATGCGGGCATCCATCTAAGAACTGAACTCACATAAAAATTGCATTTTCAGTTTGTTTCTTACTTTCTTAGACCTCGGGACAAAGAGTACTGTTCTGTTGTTTGCCCTTTGGGGTACTGCGGGGGTCATTTATGGGAGTAACATGGGAGCCTGAAAACTATATTCCTGATTTAAATGCTCTGAGCTTGGGTCTGACAATTTTAATGCAGGAGGGGTTTCATATCCCTGCTGATGAACAGAAGGTCTAATTTAATTTTCTTTTTCAGTTATTACGTTATGCCATTTATGAAGACATCTAGGTGGTAGTTCTGATTTAAAGTTAAACAAAACCTTGGTTATAGAAGATTTTCTTTTAGAGAAATACTATACCATTACTAACAGGTGCAGTTCTGCAGTGGAATGAAGAGTAATTGTAAATGGACGTAGTCGAGAAAAGGTACTACTCAAAATCTCTGCATTTTTTTTATCCTGTTTCCAGAAATGACCTTTTCAGGGAAACTTCTTCCCAGTTTGGCACTTGATGATACTGAGCAGTACAGGCTGGTCAGAAATGCCCAAACTTCTGGATTGTCAAATTTCTTGAAAGTGCTTCCAGGTGTTGTAATGACATTGAGTACAAGAGAGATCGAGCTTCTGCAGGGAGTCCAGTGAAGGGCCATGAAGATGATGAAGGGCCTGGAGCATCTCTCCTATGAGGAAAGGCCGAGAGAGCTGGGACTCTGCAGCCTAGAGGAGAGAAGGCTCGGGGGGGTTCNTCTCCATCCTTGGAGATAATTAAAAGCCATCTGGACATGGTTCCTGGGCAGCTGGCTGTAGGTGGCCCTGCTCGAGCAGGGGGCTTGCACCAAATGACCTCCAGACGTTCTTTCCCTGTGTGATTCTGAGTGATTCAGATGGGAGAACTCTTCAGTCACTTCATAACATTAGGCAGTGTTTTATAGCTGATGCTGAAGAACAGGACTCTAAATTCCCCCTACAGAAAATATTTCTGCAATGCCTGCTTTGTCGAGTCGTTCAAATAAATGCATTATATCTGCCATATCTTATATGTAAATAGATAACATGATCATTTCGTTTCGTTTAGGTTGGAAAAGACCTTTCAGATCATTGAGTCCAACTGTTAACCTAACGCTGCCAAGTCCACCACCAAACCACGCTCCTCAGCGGCACACCTACACATCTTTTAAATACCTCCAGGGATGGCGGCTCCACCACTTCCCTGGGCGGCCTGGTCCAATGCGTGATAACCCTTCCAGGAAATAAATTTTTCCTAATATCCAATCCAATCTAAACCTCCCCTGGTGCAACTTCAGACTGTTTCTTCTTGTCCTATCACTTGTTAATTGGGAGAAGAGACCGACCCCCACCTCGCTACACCCTCCTTTCAGGTAGTTGTGGAGAGGGATAAGGTCTCCCCTCAGCCTCCTTTTCTCAGGGCTAAACAACCCCAGTTCCCTCAGCTGCTCCTCATGGGACATGTGCTCCAGACCCTTCACCACCTTTGTTGCCCTTCTCTGGACACGCTCCAGCACCTCAATGTCTTTCTTGTAGTGAGGGGCCCAAAACTGAACGCAGTATTCGAGGTGGGGTCTCACCAGCGCCGAGTACAGGGGGACAATCACTGCCTTAGTCCTGCTCACCACACTATTCCTGATACAGGCCAGGATGCTGTTGGCCTTCTTGGCCACCTGGGCACACTTGCTGGCTCATATTCAGCCGACTGGCCACCAGCACCCCCAGGTCCTCTGCCTCTGGGCAGCTTTCCAGCCCCTCCGCCCCAAGCCTGGAGCGCTGCATGGGGTTGGTGTGACCCAAGGGCAGGACCCGGCACTTGAACTTGTTGAGCCTCATACCATCGGCCTCGGCCCATCGGTCCAGATCCATGATATGTATTGTAGATACACGATAGCTGTGGCTGTATAACTGACAGTTCTCTCTAATTTATACGTGGTTGGTTGTAAATTATTTCATAAATTAGAAGATACTTTGTCCATTAGAGCAATGACTGTTTACTTGGCTAACATGTAGGGTTCTTTGCGCTTAGGGACCTTCCTGGTTTTGAATGAAAATACAGAATCAAAACATCTTGACTGCCTGGATGATGCATCTCTCGCTCAGTTTATATCCTGTACAGCCATTGTAATTGCCAGATATATAGAGTCTGCGGGCTGGGGGCTTTTCTTTTTCAACCTTTAATCAGAGAAATCTTTGTAAATGTTACCATAAAAACTCAAATAGAATGCTGTTTCACACGAGAAGTTTGTGTTTTGTTGTTTTTTTTTTTTAAATTGTAAGCATAATGAAGAAAACAACAATTACTAATTCTACATATTTTGTGTATTACTACCATGGGAATACAGAACGATGTATTTCCATATGTGTATATACATAGCAAACTCTCATTAGTATTTGTAGGAGTTGGATTGAAAAGAGTTAAAAGGTGACTGTTCTGTCATGTTGAGTACCTGTATGAGTTCAAATGCAAGAAGCTTTCTCCTGATGTTGCAGCTCTTGTAATAATTCATATTCTCACTCTTGCTCGGTTTATCATATTTCTTCTTTTGCATCTTTCGATGACAAATTAAGATTTTTTCATGCATTTCATAACGAGGAATGTCTCATGCGTTGTTGCTTTGTAGTCCAGGGCTGGATCCAGCTGCCGTATGGGTGGCGAGGGAATGCTGTGGTGCGTGCTCATGTGTTACTGGGAGGATGCTGACTGGAGAGGACCTCCAGCTGTTGAATCTGCTGCTGTACTTCCCTATCTTTTAAACTATGGATTTCATAGCAGTTTGAGATAGTTTTCCTTACAGCTTGTCATCACTCAAAAAACATTTTATGAAGTGTATTTATTTCATAATGTGTAGCCTCCTCTTTGAGTCGTCATGGACTTTTGTGATATTTCAGCACTTTCTGCAACTTTAGGATCTTAGGCTTTGGGATCTCAGTAGCAATTTTATGATTTCATAAGATAGAGGATAACGAGCTATTAAAGAAAAGTTGTACTTCTGTAGAGGTATGTTACTGGTAAAACACGCCTATTGCACAGGAGACCGGATTTGAGGAGTTAAGTTCTTCAGCGCTAGTTCTGTGCTCTCTCATTGTCTCTTTTTGTTGTTAATAACTGTATAAATACTTTCACTACATTGGAGTAAGTAATTAGTTCAAAAGTAGGCTTTCTGCCTACGTTGATGTTAATAAATAAAACAAGTCCAGGACACGTGATAAAGCTTTGACCTGCCATAGTCCATCTTGTTGAATACATAGCATGCTCTGTGGTCCAGCTTTTGCCCGTGCCACTTTACCGCTCTTCTAGACGGTGCCCCAGCCCAGCTGGGCGATGCCGCTGGGCAGCAGTGGCCCAAATATGCTGGTTTGGCCCAGCCGTCCTCTTCAGGAGGGTCGACCACGTGGCCATAGCGTTTGGCGTCCTCCAGGTCAGAGCACACTCCTTGGCCTGTTTTATTTCCTACTGTAGGTGGTAACCATCTAGTTTCGCTCTTGTTTCTTCCTCTCGCTAGTTCAAACATTATTTTAAGTCAGTATGTGGTATGATTTTCCCATACTACTCCTTTTACTTATTGCTATTATTATTTTCACAGTAATATGTGGACATCTGTTTGTTTTATCTGCATGATTAGATGCACCTACAGAATTAAAAGCTGTTGACCACGATGGTTCAAGAATACAGCATACGTTCATGTATACTGAATGCAGGTGCAACCATCTGCTCAGCCTGCTGTGAAGATTTTGATTGTATTTAATAAATCATAGGTAATATTGATGTAGATAAGGAAAAATTTTTTATCGAGTTCATTGCAGTTGAAATGGGTTTCTTACAAAAGTGCAGCTCATTTGTGGAGAACATGAAGATAACTTCTTTTTTTTTCCTCTTCGTGCATTGAAAATAGTCATTCCAAAAAATTAAACTTGAGACATATTTATTCTAAAGTTGTTTGGGTGGTATTTTAGTCTGTATCGGCACTGAACTGACCTTCCTGTGATGCATACCTACTTCTTTTGCTGTAGGTGAAAAATGACTATATGTTAGAAATAGCAGATCAAGTGGACCAGGAAATTGCTTTGAAACTAGGTTGCCTTGAAATCCGGTAAGCTGATAATTTCATTTATTATTCAACATGTTTCTGACTGAATGCATACCTTAATTTTGAAACTGCTTAAGAGTTCATCGATTTCTGGCCAGCATAGTTGAATAAAACATCATAAGACTTTTTTTGCTACATTGTAGTTTGAAGTAAAGCTAAATAGACTGTATTGTAAACAATTTCTAGTGATTTTAAATTAACATTAATTTAAAAAGTTTAATAAATTGCATCTTGATCCTGCCTTTTGGGTGAATTTTTCATCTGAATAATTCAAAGGCCTGTAGAGTACAGTGAAGTACACTTAAGAAAAAATGCATCCGTGGTGTTATTTAGCAAATAGTCTTGTCGTGGTGCGTATATAAATCCTACAGCTAGAGAGTGTAATTAGAGATAAATACTGTTACCTTTCCTCTCTGCATTTACTCTAGTTTTAATGTGCTATTTTCAAATGATTAAATCTTTAGGATTCTTTTGGGTGTTTTTGATGTTCTTGTCAACTGTGTAGACAGCTGGAAAATAAAGATAAATTTATCAGATTAAGAGATCCTTGAGAGAGCTCCCAGCACAGCTTTTGAAATGCATGTTTTGGTTTTTGATAATTTGTGTAGAATTTCCAGCCTGAAACATTTGCTTTAGTTACACTGTTGTCTCGCACAGGGAGATTAGGAAAGAAGTAATATTGATAAGAAATTAATGGCAAATGTAAACTTGTTAGCAGAGAATAAAAGTGTCCTTTGAACAGTACTTCCCAAAATAAAACAAAATCTAGGCTTCTGAAATTGCCTAGGGATCGCAGGAGAACCTGATGTCTTTGCTCTAAGTTTTGCCAGTAGCCCCAGAGAAAACAAAACTTCTTTGTGTATCTGCAAACTCCTTACACACTTAAAAAATTGTTGGTGCCTTATTTCAAAACGTGTAATGAGTATAATAATGCATGATTGTGTTGTCAGCCGGGTTCTGCTTTCCATGGCTCTCACGCCGTGGCTTTTCAGAGCATTTTCATGAGATCTTTCTGGTAGAGGACTGCTGAGACTGCCTTACCATAAGCGTTACTAGTCCGCTTGCTCAGTGAAAACAATGATCCCAGCCCTCTCCCAACAACAGCTACTCATTCTTGATTTATTTATTCATTTATTTTGTAATGTGAACATGTCTGGATCGAAACTGTTGGTTTTCATCATTTCCCGCTGCCTCTGGTCCTCCCTGTTACACACCCAGACGTGAGTGCTGTTGCAGAGGAGGGAGATACTGTTGGAGGGAGAAAGGAGCTGCTGAAGGGCAGGTTAAATCACTTCTTTGGGAGCAGCGTAGTTAAGCTGGTTTAATAGTGATCCTGAAAATGCAGTACTGCTGTAGTCCTGTGTAGCGTTCCATACATGAAATTATTTTGTAAAACAAAAATCTGATCTGTCGAGGGAGGAGAATAATATACTAATTTTTATATTTGAATTCATTCTGCCAGTGTTTTCTAATGGTAAACGTCTGAAAGATTTGACTACGTTGATGTTGTAGTTTTAGTCTGGATCATCCAATAATTCTGGCTTTCAAATATTTTTCCTGACTTCAGGAGATCCTACGGAGAGATGAGAGGCAATGCATTAGAAAAGAAGTCCAACTATGAAGTGTTAGAGTAAGTATTGTGTTCTAGCTTGAGTTTTGAACTGTTTCTTAATCCGGGACATTAAATTCAGTTCAATAACAGAACATTTCTGTTTTAATTTTTATTCCATGAAGTTTATTGAGATCTTTGAGTGCTTTAATATAAGAAACCTGCTTTAATATGTGAAACCTGTCAAGGTCTAGAAGTAGGAAGAGCACCTTTAACTCTGGTCCGAGGAAACAGGGTTGGAGCTGCTTAAACTTGATCGTGAGGCTTATTATGATTTTTTGCAATCTTGCTAATGTTTATGGGTTGGTTCATCAAGTCTAGTTCTAAGGTGATTCTGTTTCTAGATGGTTTTCTGTGCATAGTTGCATTCTTCAGTTGTGACTCATCTGTGGTAAAGTTTGAGTTACTTGAAAATGTTTGTGGTATTGTTTTTTCTTCTGTTTGCTCAGTATGTGGGTTTCCTGAATTGTGACCTTGCAATTAGCAAGTTTATTTACCTATGTATCTCAAATTTTAAGAAGACCAAGAAGCATCCTTACACTGAAAGTATTTTGTTTACTTAATCATGTTGTACAGAAGATGGCTTCAGTCCAGACAATCCAACTATATGATTGTAATAGGTAAAGATAACTTGAATTGTCTTCTGATTTAGATAGTGCTCCTCTATCTGGGCAGAATTTTTAAAGCTTTGGTTTTGTTTGCATTTTTGAAGGACTTCAGTTTTCTGTCAGTAGCTACTAGTAGCAATACCCTGGTTGAGGAACTGCAGAGAAAGGGCTAATAAAGAGGAACAGGATGAGCAGATAGGCAAGGCTAAAAGGTGATCTAAAAAAAGATTTGAAAGTACTGTGACCTGGAGGAATTCTGATCCCATGTCATCTTCTTCGGGAAAAGAGAGCTTGTGAGTTACAGTGGTTGCAGTTTACATATGTTCTTGCAAGAACTTGAGAAAGGTATTTTTAAGTCAGTTATTTAGCAACTCATAAGCTACAAACATTAGGAATTAGGTTAACAGCTTTGGACACAATGAGACAAAGGAAACAAGGGTCGTAACAGATGACACAAAGTATTAATTAGTAATTGTAACTGGTTCCTGGAGGACTCAGTAAGGGGCTGCTTCCAGTTTAACAGTGAGGTGTTTGTTTCAGTGCATGTGTTTTCCAAGCAGTAACTGTTTTGGTAGGAAATAACTTAATTGGTGCTGTGAAAGACACAGTGAAGTAAAACCCTGATACGCAAAATGTTAACAGCTTAATGCCATGTAAAATTGGAAATGTACAATTGTGCACTTCAAGATTTTTTATTTTTTTGTGAGAAGCAGAATGGTTTTTGTATGGGATTCAGCTGGGAGAGATGAAGGATAAAAGCACCTTAAAGTGGCTATAGATAATTACAAGCTAGTAAGAGTCTGCAAAAAGTGCCAGAGAACCCCAAAATTTATTCATTCGCTCTTACCACCTTAATAACCTATAAAGGTTTGTCTACACGAGTAATGTTTATTTCTCAAGTGAGGCTTTTTGTTTATTTGGGTGGTCTGGTGGGGTTTTTTTTGCTAGT
Organism: Ibidorhyncha struthersii; assembly: GCA_013398815.1. Classification (NCBI taxonomy): domain Eukaryota; kingdom Metazoa; phylum Chordata; class Aves; order Charadriiformes; family Charadriidae; genus Ibidorhyncha; species Ibidorhyncha struthersii. The sequence goes on along the minus strand of VZSZ01006931.1, from coordinate 175,729 downwards.
TTTAGTACATCATGAGGCACTTAACCAGCTGAGTGCAATTTTTAAACGACACTTTTTTGCATTTGGTGTGATTGCTTCTCGCCTGTCTTTGTCAGATGTCTATTTGATGTATATTCGTCTTTGATCGGATTTTCATACAAGGCCAAATCTGGATGGGAAATGGTAGATAGAATCAAACTGTAAAGTAGCCTTTAATAGTTGGGCCTTCATGTAATGAAAGAAGAATTTTTTCATAATGAACGTGAAGCCTGTTAGCATAGAACAGGGATAATTACAAGTACAAAAATGGGAGCTATATGAAGGAACAGCTGCAGCCACAGTTTTGTAAAAAGCGTGTTGAAGTCTATTATGTTAATCTAATGTTACTTTTTTGTTGTAACTTCAATTGAGATGAAAAATAGAAATAAATATATATGTTGCCTAAAGCTGCTTATCATTATATGACAAGCAGTATCATCTAGCTGTAGTTGGTATTTTATTAATCCTATTGAAGTTTACACATAAAAAAAATAAATTTACAGTTAAGCCCACCAGTAGGATGAAGTAGATGAGGTTAAATACAAATCTGCAGTAGAACTTTATGAACCAGGATCTTGCTACTAATTATCTCTTGCTAGCAATCAGAAAACAGATGTCTGAGATTCTTAATTTGGAGGACTGAGTTGGTGTGTATCCCAAATTGGCCATTTTACCCCCACGCAGTGCAGCTGAGGAGGGAAGGGAAGAGGTTTGTAGGGTTGTGTGTTTAAAACTGGTTGTATGGTCCATTTGCCCGTGCTTATTCTCTTATTTATAGGTACCCATAGTTTGTTACGGACTGTGGCATTAAATCTGTATGCTTCTTAGCTTAAGTTCTCCTCCAGTAAATAAATTTGCCCTCTCAGTTAAACACAGGATATGCTTTATTAACAAATGTTATTGAGTTGTGTTTTGTTGTACTCTGTGTAAGAATTTCTTCTGAATTTGTTACATACAGATCTGTACAAAAGGCTACTCTACAACTCTTCTAATAAGGAATCGAGTCAGATTGTCACAGCCGTGTGCTGCAGTACTGTTAAAATGAGTAATACTGGAGCGATGTAGGGCACTTCGTTTTTGAAAACACCGTTTCTCTCTCAAATGCTTAATGTTAAACTAATATATTCCTTGTCAAAATGTCTTTGCATGTTATTTAGATGGTAATAGTGTGTTAGGTTTATTTAACTGTGTGGGATGATAAACTGCATATCATTTGCATTTGAGAAGAAGTGCATCAAAGGAATTAACATTTATGAAAGTTTTATAATCTTTCAGCTTACTGTCATTGCACAGATGCCAGTGTTCGCTGCTGCGCCTGAATGTTCTGCTCCTCTTAGTTGAGGATGTTTTTAGTATGTTTTGGAAAATTGTATACTACTTGTCTTTAGAGCTCTTTAAAAATACCCTGGTTTATTATTTCGAGTAAGCTTTTTGTATTGACTTTAATGTTGGCTTTCTTCTTGCGCCATTAGGTAGCAGTAAATACATACTATGTATCTCAAGCTCGCTAGTGGCTTTTCTTTTTTTTTGTTTTCCCCAAATGTAAGAATTCCAGATGTATTTCTGCCTATGTTCAAAGCATGCGGTCATGGAAAGCTTTCTTTCATACTCATTTCAGAAGCAGATAAGGGTGTTCGTTGCAAGAGATTGTAACCTCTTAAATTTAAAGGAAAAGTCCTTTGAGAGGCAAGGATATAAGACCTTTTCCTATTTACATTTTTCTTGTAGTTTTTCCTTTTTCTCATGCAGATTTCCTGCTAATCCTATACAACTAGCTCACGGTCATGCAACTTCTGCTATACCTGGTTGTATAACGATTGTTCTTCTGCGCTAACATATCTGGCAACTTCTCAGCCATCTTTCTTGAAGCTAATGTTTAGTTGTAGCGATACATACACGTGTCAGACATAAGCTGGGTGCAGCACATCTGTGCCATGAAAATATTCAGTCTTTATGGCTCTGGATTTCAAACGAGGGCTGCAGCCCTATTTGTAAGTGTGAAGGTGAACTTGATGTAATTCAGTTTGCGAAATCTGAGCTCACAGACAGAATTAGGATCCTGATTCACAGATGCAAAAAGTGAGATTACTTGCAGTAAAAAGCTGGGAATTTTAACATTAGATGCTCAATGTGAGGAAAAAGCGACAGTAGAAATGAAAAATAAATCCACTTTAATTATAGTCCTGCAAAGGGTAAAACAGTGGAACACAGTCAACGTGCTTACTGAGCTGAGGTCATGAGAAATCCTTTCTTTTACGTTGTATCTCCTACTCAATTCTAATAGATGTTTGTTAGAATTTGCCATTTTCATGTTGTTCCCTTCTCAGCTTACTACACACTGTAAATACTTTTTCAATATCCTTTAGTTTATTAAAACATACAAAGAACAGTTTTTATTCTCAAAACTTCTCTGTGCCCAACCCAACATTTCAAATAATACGTTTTCCAAACCAGGTACCTGTTGTAAATGTGACATCCTTTTGAGTTTGAACTGGAAGATACTGCTATCCCCATTTGCTGTGGGGCGGCTGTGGTTAGCGTTTTAATGGCACTGTGGTTGTCACTCTGAGATTGTTAAGGACCTTACTATGAAAATCATTTACAATATTGCATGTGATGGTTAAAAAACAAAACAAAACAAAACCCAAAACACTACGCTGAAAAAGATATAATATTGCACAATGTTTTTATATTAATGCTGTGTGTGTTTTTGTTTCAGGAAAGATGTTGGGTTAAGACGTTTTTTTCCGAAGAGTTTACTAGATTCAGTGAAGGTAATTATAGTTCCAGTCAATTGTATACTACTAAAAAAAAACCAACCAGTGTCAGAAATCTGAAAATTGCATTATCATCTTCACCGTACAGTTGCAGGGGAATGGCTGTGCACTTGTGCCGGCAGAACTGAGATAGTAGTGATTTACGTGGTCGCGCTGAGCTACTGTGAGAGAGGGACAGCTCTGCCTCTCACTCAAACCTTGTAGGCAAAAGTTCAAAACGAATCTTCAGATCGTTTAATATCAAATACCAACACCCACTCCACCCCCACCCCAAGAGAAATGAGACTTCTGGAGAAAGAGGAAGGGGACATATAAGAAAAGAGCATATTTTTATTCGCAAGTCAATAAACCATGTTCTGCCTTCCTTGCTCAAGGCTGTATCCAACTCATTCAAGGAAGATTTCCAGTAATTTCCACTTATGTTAATCCTACTTAAGACTGTAAATGTTAGTCGAATCTCACTTCCACTGAAGTCCATATGTTCCCAGAGTAAAAAATGCAAATTTTTCTTGACACATTTTGAATGGGGGGGTGTAAGAATGGTCACCAAGTATTTTTACAGCTATAGCCATCTTGATATGAATGGCTTGGGAAAATATCTCACCATTCATACGGGAAAGTATAAATCATAAATTGGTATTTCAGAGCTGGATTTGGTTAGCAGTGATGGTTTTATAGAAATAATACAACTTCAGATTTAGAAAGTTTCTACTTTGTGATTAAAATGGATAAACAGAAAAGGTCTGTCATGAAGGGGTTTTGTTTCAAAAGACTTTTGAAAATCAGAAGCTAATGAAGTCAAGTGGATTTAAGTAATCCCTCTGCATTTTAATTTAAGCAATTATCTGAAACTGTATTCTCTTCTAACGGGAGAAATTGTGGTGAAAGGCTCCAGACGTAAAAGAATGAATAACTGCCTCCAAAAATGGTATTACAGAGCCAGAAAACTGACCAACAAAGAAAACTGCTCTTTAGAGATCATGAAATGAAGAGAATAGCAGAAAGAAGTAGCAAGAATTGCCAGAAGGCGAAGCTGAGTAGAACCTTGCAAAGACATGAATAAAGTGTTGGACATATGAAGAGGAAAAATGGGTCTGCTCTTTAATGAAAATGAAATCCCTATTAAAAGTGATCTAGAATTGGGTCAAATGATTAAATGATTCTTTCACTTTGTGAAGACAAATGATTTTGAACTGGCAGGCAAAGGAGGGCTCCTGATGGCCATAAAATATAAAATTAATTATTCTTCTCTATTAGTGAGGTAAAGCTTAGAGTGTGGTGCAGTGGTAATCAAATCTGTTGATGTTAAACATTTAGGAGATGCCAGCTGTACAGAGGGTATTACTGTATAAGACAAAAAGACCGGAAAAACGAAAATCAAAATATTTAACACTGCAAAGTATGAGGTGGTAGAGGGGTTTAAAACCTGAAAATTCAGCTTTATTTAGGGAGCTCATTAAATGCATTTTTAAAAGACAGAAGTTTAAAGATGTCTATATTTAGCTGGTGACAGAGTGTCTGTGAGACATAACGCTGTAAAAGAAAGCAAGCGCTGTCCCAGGAGGTGTCCAGGGAGGTTTCTCCAGGAGGAAACATAAAATTCATTGGACAATGCACTCTATCTCATATATACCGCAAATAGTTCTGTCTATCCCTGTTCAAGAAGGAGTAAGTCAGCCTAATTCGAGCACTGAGCAAAAGTTTCTGAGTCAACAGGCCTTCCGTTTTCATTACTTCACTGGAGAAGAATAAGAAACTTCCCTGCGTTGCGCTTAGTGAAGGGTGCCTCTGAGATGACGCGACTGCGAAGCCGTGCTCTCTGCCTGTTGGTGTAGCCAGTGTGCAAACACCATGGGGGAAAACATCTGAACCAACGACTTGGGGGGCGAGGGGGATGCGGGGAAATGGATGTAAACCGGATTGTGTTTAGTTTGCAAATTAGGAGTCTTCCCTGTCACTCTAGAGCATGCCTTGAGCAAAAGCTGAGAGAGGGGAAAAAAAAATATGTCCTTAGGAAGTTATTTTAAGAGTAAATTTTCAGTGCGTTTCCCTTGAAGTTGTCATTTGCAGATATGTCTCATAAATTGGCTCTTTTCTCTTCTGGAAGAGGTGTGTTTTGCGAACTGACTTTTCTATGGTTACACCTTATTAATGATCTCAAATTGAAGAGTAAGTCTTCCTTGTGGCCTTAAAAGGGCCAAATAACATATACCATTATGCATGGAAGGCAGGATGATGCTGAAACAAGCCAGGAGAGCAAACCACGGGCTGAATAAAGTATCTTTCAACAACTGAGTGGCTGAAATACCTGGGGACAACTTGAGCTAGCAGACTTTTTTTGGTTTTAGTGTCTCGCTCGTGGTATTTGCCAGGCGTTCAGTTAAGGCTAAAGTCTTTAGTTCCCTTAATGTCGTTTTTCTCTGTAAAAAGGAATATAACAGAAAGGTCCGGTATAGTATGTCGGAGTCCTAACAAAGTCAGAGGCAGCTCTGGGTGCAGTAGGGAGGTCTCCTGACTGCCAGATGCTTTCTTTATCCTACCCGAGTATCTGCAGCCTGTTAGAGTAACGATCCACGTGATCGCTGTTAAAAGGTTCTGCTGAAGTGACACAGTAATTTGAAATTACAACAAAATGGCAGATTTCTCTGTTAACTTTATAACATACAGGCTGTGTGCTGAGTTGAGGGTTTTTTTCAGCCCATGCATGTGGTGTTGCAGAACTGATAATAATTTTGTACAGGAATATACAACCCTTGGATCACTGCTATTAGAGTAAGTCTTTGCTGAACACTCCTTTTAAAAAATTCTGGCTGTTTAGAGTTCTGAATGTTCTTTACAGGCTTACTAAAAATGAATGCCTAATCTGACTGGGAGTGCTGACGGCAAAAGGAAGTTTATATTTGTGTAGTGCCTGGAGCTGTTACAGGCAAGGTGAAAGAATGAAGAGTTTTAATGCTGTTACAATAGGACATTCAGATGTGTTTTGGTAGAGGAACAATGGTAATTCCTGTCTTAACCTTGACATATTGCAAAAATAAGCAGGGTTTTGCCCTCGATCATTGTTGTTAGTTGGACGATATATTAAAAACTGGTATTACTAGGGGTTTTTTAAACCTACTCGGTCACTTTAGATACAGGTCAAGCTTTGGCAAAGGGAAAAAGAACAGAACAGATGTGTGTTTGGTTTTTGACAATTTGGAATTATGAGATGCAAACAGTGAGGGGAAGAAAACAGTGGGTCGCCTGGCCCTACGCCACTTTCAGCGCATACCTGTGCGCTTCGGTCTTTCCCAACCTAAATGATTCTATGATTCTTAGGATTAGGACAGATGAGGAGAAGGCACCGCACTTCTGTCTAGCTGAATTCTAGTGTTTAGAAACAGATGTTTTTATTCAGGATTCTTGATTGCTTGTTCAGTTTGGGGGCATGTTAAAGAGATTGCTTTTCAGATTCTGTTTCTATTTTCATATGAGTGGCAGCCTTCCCAGGGATTATACATTATGTACAGGCAGATACTTTGCTTTTCATAACTCTTAGTTTAGTTATGTATTTTTTTTTTAATGCAGTTGTTTGAAAGCCTGTTTCTATCTTCTACGTACTTTATTTTTCAGGCTATGTAATTAGTTGTCTTGCTCTGTCCCACTGTCCCAGATGTTGGGAGGATGATTTCTGCCGCTCTAAGTGGTTATTTGTACCCTGAAAACAGTTAATAAAATATGAAATATAGTTAAAATAGTTTAATTTAAATGTTTGGTTTACTTTTACCTTAATCTTTAATTTACTATCTTAAATTTTATCGTTTTATATGGAAGTTATTTTGCATGTTATCAGAGTTTAAGAATCCACCGTATTATAGCTAGTCTAAGATACGGTGCACAGAGGTTAAGATACAGCTACAGCTGGGTTATTACTACCAGATAAGAGAATGGTGATATGAGTTTAAAACCTAGTATAAGGTGTAGGTTGATGTGGTTTTGTATTGGTACACAGTTAAGAAGTTGGGAGGAATGAGGAATCGAGGAAAAATAGTTCCTGCAAAGGGTTGACATGCTGATTTTTATTGTAATTTATTCAATACATTATTAGTTAGATATTCCCCCTGTAATATATAGCAGAAAGAATTTTGTTCCTGAGTAGAAGTTAGAAGGCAGAACTGTTCCTTATATTTTGAAGCTTCTTTTTTTCATGAAAATGGTCTGCGTCTCATGATAAAGAAACTGTTAGTGATACTAAGTGACTGAAACTCTTAAAATGCACCGTCACTGATTAGATTTAAAATAACCGATCTTTAAACATTTTAATACACAGGCTAAAACACTACGAAAATTAATCCAACAAACATTTCGACAGTTTGCCAACCTCAATAGAGAAGAAAGTATTTTGAAATTCTTTGAGATCCTCTCTCCAGTGTACAGATTTGACAAGGAATGCTTCAAGTGTGCCCTCGGTGTAAGTAGAGGAATGTGACGGTCACCAGAATACATGCTGTAGTTGTGAGTCTAATTGGTTTTCCTTAGTTCTGCAACTAATTGCTTGCTTAGTTCCTGTTTTGATGTAAAGATGGGTCCTTGGTTTTCATTAACAACAAAATATATTTATTGATTTTATTTAGAACTTTCTCAGTTGACTGTTAAAAAAGCACCATTCGTCAGTAAGGGTAAGAATTGTAGTATTTTTCTTGGTGCTTTGTTTGTGAAAGTCAAGCAATTTTTAACCTGGTTTTCTGAGGAAGTGAAACTTCTAAGCTTCTTCTGTTTGTAAATCTTCTTTTAATGCCTTTTAGTCTCTACCAATTTCAAGTTTTGAGAAAGGGGCTTAAGTCTACAAGCTTTGTGAAAATAGACACTCAAGTAGAAATGAGAACGTGAACATCAATGTCCATGAGAAGAGGAAATATAGGAAATACATAGTTCTTATGTAGACCTAAGATAAAACACATGGAAATGCATTTTGAGTAGCACAGATCCCCAGGAAACCAGTCACGAGGAGTTTTGCTACTTATAGAATTGCTTGATTTTAATATATTTTAAATTGTTTGAAGAGTTTAAAAGCTTCTGGAGGCGAATTACTAAAAACTGTAATTATAACATTGCAGGATAATGTTCCATAGCAAGGTCTTGTCTTACTATTGAAATTTTGCTCTTTCTCCTTCGGTTCTGAAGTCAAGCTGGATTATTTCAGTGGAACTGGCAATCGGCCCAGAAGAAGGAATCAGTTACCTTACAGACAAGGGTGCAAATGTAAGTCTACTTCTGTTTTCTTTTCTCAGTTACTGTCTTAACAACCGTGACCTGTTGTGAACTGAACTTCACACAAAGGGGAACGGCAAGTCTAATCTTCGAATTAAACGCAGAAGAGCTGGGAAATTCAGCACGTACAGCTGTTACTCAGATATTAACTCATTATTTGGGATCGGAGAAAATGCACTTGGGTTAAGTAGACAGATGGTGTCGGCCTTAGCACTGAATTTGTTGGCTTTTGGCCCCAGTGAAGCACTCACTTGCAGAATTTGAAGCATTAGTGGTGACTTCTTAACAACGGAACATGAAAATTATTCTGAATTATTCTCTTCTTTCTTAGGAACGTGTAAATGAAGAGCTTGTTTAATCAGTTAGTGTTGAGCATTCGTGCAGTCGATGCTGGCTTATTTGCTTTAGTTCCTACCCTTAACAGCCTTTTAATTCCTTGGTATGGGCTGTGTTACAGTATTTCCTCCATGCTGCAAGGAAGTCTGTTCAGACAGGTTCTCACAGCAAAATGCTTGGGACCTTTACCATCATTACTTAAGTTCCCATGTCCAGCTTCTGTTGAAATTCATTCAAAGGCAGTGAAAAGTTTTGGAGCTGAGGAATACGTAGCCGGCTATAAGAACATACCTTGTACAGCAGTCTGCTGTACGTTCAGTACGCTGTGAGTGCGTGTTCCGTGGGGGTAAGTGTTGAGCTTGTCTGACCCACAAGAGGTTGTTTCCACGATGTACTTTAGCATGTGCCTGGAGTTACTCAACAGTGACCTCTGTAGGCAAACGTGGCGCTTGGTTTCATTTTGCAGATGCTGTGGATATGTTTGTTAGCCATAGCCTAACAAAACTGTAGAAAGAAACAGAGGAACAGACTTCTACAAGTGTAATTTGGAGATCAAATTCTACATGTGTGTTTGCAATGTCAGGAATCACGGCTAAGTATTTTGCTGCAATTTTGAAATTTTCCCCGCTTTTTTCCATTGCCTTTCTGCAGCCAACTCATCTAGCAGACTTTAATCAAGTGCAAACTATTCAATATTCAAACAGTGAAGACAAGGACAGAAAAGGGATGTTGCAACTCAAGATAGCGGGTGCACCTGAGGTATGACATTGACAGTTGTGATAAACTTCGTAGCTTTGGTTTTCCTGGGAAGGGGTGGAGAATAGTATACTCTTAATGAAGATATCCTGTGTATTGTACTTTTGTTCTGGTCTGTAACTTCGTTCTGGATTTCTACTGTCAGCGTAATTACGATATACTAAAAGTATACTTCACTTTTGTATGTGCACATATAAGCCTGCTTATATATATGACGCTATGCCCTAAAGAGGAAACTGAGCAATTTCACTTTTGTGGAAAGGGGAAATGTGAACGAGGGAAAATTTGTTCCCTCATATTACGTGGAGGCAGAGCTGGAAGTGAAATCAGATGTTTTCCTTGGTCCAATGCCCCGGTAAACAGTCACTGTGGTAAAGAAGGACTGAGGGCAAGTTGGCAAATCTGTGCAGAGGATGCTGAATGTTGGTCGTAATAAAATTAATAGCTTGTCTGTGTGTCTCTCATCTTTTGCACTGCCTGTATTTTTTTTATTATTATTTTCATCGTTTTTTGAGATTGGGAAGGTTACTTTCTAGGGCAAAGAATAAATTGCTGCAGAAGGGGGGAAAAAAATGTACCACCTGTAAGGGCTTTAAGGAATAAGCAGCTTCTTCAGAATTGTTGTAATTGTAGCCATGCAAGTCGTAGCAGTTGTAATGAACAGTGGTTGACTGAAAGTTTAGCTAGCAAGCCACGTAAAAGCTCAGATTAATATTACATTTGAGTGGAGGGTTTTGTCAGCTGTGCTTTCTGAACCTCATGTTTCAAATTTGCTACGTAGAAAGTAAAGCAAGAATCTGGTAGTTCTTTCTCACTCACATTTTTCTGTTTACTGTTTGTGAGTGTGTGTGAAGTTCTGATGCAATGACACAGCTGTTCTACTCAGTGTTTGCAACTACAATAATACCTCTTTGTTGGTGCCTTGTTTTTTTCCTTCTTTAGCCTCTGACAGTGACAGCGCCATCCTTAACCATTGCAGAGAATATGGCTGACTTGATAGACGGATACTGCCGGCTGGTGAATGGAGCTACGCAATCTTTTATTATCAGGCCACAGAAAGGTAAGGAGATGTTTCGTTCTGGTAGTTGCTGTGCTCGTATCTACTGATAGATTATTTTGCATTTGAGTAGAAGTCACAAGGTATCAGCAAAAAAACCTCACTTGGGGGCTCTTGTCTTTCAGGGAGGAACCATGAGGTATTTTTGTTATGAGAGACACTGATAGTAAATGTCACTCCGTCAAAAATTACTTAATGGTTGATAATTTAGACTAGTTTTCAGTAATTGCTGCTTTACACTATTCTGAACTTAACTAGCAGATGTAAATAAATTGTAATTAAAGGCACTCCTAAGAAGATGTTGTCTTGAAATGTGATTCCCTAAGATACAAGTTATATTCAGAGAGGTTGGTTAGAATGAATTTGGATAAGATTCTGACTAGTGATAATTTTTTAAAATTTTTGCCTTCCTTCTAGATACTCAAAACGTCTCTGTTTAAAAAATAACTTCGAGAGAAGTCTCATGAGCCTTTCTCATAAAATAGAACTGAAGCAGAGATACGTATTTTCTAGTGCTGATCAGTTGGTTTTGTAGCAACCTGCAAGCCGGAAGCAGTGAGACCAGGGTGCTGGTACACCTAACTTTAAAGACAGAATTTTCATTAAATTTCGTTAGAACTTCTAATTTCAGTCAGCTTTGATTACTAGAAAACAACACCCAAGCAAAGCTGCTTAGGAGTGGAAATTTCTGTCTTCCTGAACTGATCTTTACTTCTGGAAATCAATCCAACATTTTTGGTATCTAAAATAATGAATAAACTCTTTCCTTCTTCCCTATTTGTAACACAAGGAAGTAGACAAACTATCCCAGAAGGTCTCCAGTCTAAAGCTGAGTCCCTTTTTAGCCATGCTTTTGCTTTTCTGTGCCATTGGTTTTCCCTGGTCTGTTGTTGTTTAAATGGGGTAACATTATTGACATAGTTCAGGTCTTTCTCGGGTCCGTACGTAGCATCCTGCCTCTGCATGGCAGGAAAACAGAAAAAAACCCTGAATCTTGGTCATTCAGTAATGAAGAAATGTGACTGTAGGGTGTTAGATGTTCAGACAGCACTTAGTAATTGTTCTAATTATTCTTAAATTTGCACCCCTAGTGTGTGTGAATAACTTTACCTCCAACACAAGCAGCTTTGTTAGACTTTGCGTTAGTCATGCAACCTTACCTCCATATGAAGGAAAATCTTCCCCCAATGCAAACTCAGCTCTTCTAGCTCGCCTGGTGCGCAACTTGGTGATGAAGAACCATCGGCATGAAAATTGGACACCAAAAGGATAAGCTAGCATCAGTGATAATGCTAGTTAATAAACTAGAAAGAAAATTGGCATCACAAACCAAGATTTTAATTTCATTAGTCTAGTCTATACCTGTGAGCGATTGTCTTTTGTGCCTCTTCTTTTCTGAAAAATCATAGTTTGGGGTTTGGTACAGTCATTATTCACTCCCAAAACTTTCTGTGTATTACCCAGTGGATTGGCTGTTTCTCAGCCAGAACTATAGTAGCCAAAGTTGAGCTTTTAAAACTTTTTCATATCTTAACGCATTACCTCTCCCCACCTCTCAGTCATATTAAGTTCATGGAGGACTCTTGTCTTCTGCTTTTTCTTTAGAAGCACGTAGGTAGGTAAATCCAGTTCTTGCCAGTTCTGCGCTGGTGGTGTTTCAGAAGCTGGGGCTGTTCAGTCTACATTGCCAGTGCTATTATTGGCTTGTTCATCTACCAGAACGGCCTTCCTTTCCTTTCCTTACGTATACGTAAATGCTCTCAACTCCGCAAAATACCAGTGCCTGAGGATTTCCAGTTCTGTTACTCACAACAGCAACCCTGGGCAGTCACGGCTTTCATCAGGTCTTAGATCTGTTCATCCAGCGTGCAAGCTGCCAGAGCTCTGTGTTGTGGCATTGATTGTGCTCCAGTCACGTGGGTTTCCATTTCCCGGCCAAACCCTGCTCTGCTGCCCTCTACGCTGTTCTCGCCCAAGCAAGGGAGCAGCTCCCACTCAAAATCTCTACAGGATTTACCGTGTCCTCGGCAATAATTACTTGGTCCACGATGCGTGGGAGCAACTGCTGTCTAAGATTAGCAGGGCACATGGGTCCTGACTTACTGCTGCTGTAGGTAGCAATAAAAAGTGACCCACTCTGCACTTTTTCTTTCCAATTCTTGACCTCCTCTGACCTGATTTGCTTATCATTTATGTCGTCTGGATTCACTGAGCTCTGTTAAGGGCAAGATCTCTTGATTTTTCTGTATGTTATACAGTACGAGGCTCAACTATGCCTTGTGCTGTTGTTTTGCCAGTAGGCATGAATGCAAAATAAATCAATGCGTTTAATGGAGTGTGTTTATTTGTGTGATACTCTTGTTGGTGTCATCTGCAAACTTACTGAGGGTGCACTCGAGCCCCTCGTCGGAGTCATTGATAAAGATACTAAACGGAACAGGGCTGAGCCTTGGGGAACACCACTGGTGACTGGCCACCAGCTGGATTTGGCTTCTTTGAAGCTCATAGCAATACTCAACATATTAATTAAACATTTCATAGAAGAGCGGTCCCCACCATGATCTGCCTTTCCAGGTCCCTCCCACAGTGAGCTTTGATTATACAAGGCACATCAGAAACAAATCGTGTAGCAACTCCAGATCCAACAGATGTGCTTTCTCCTCTCTTTGAGCTTTCCCATCCCCTATTTGTTGTAAATTTACATGTTTATTGCAAGTTTCCTCATAAATTATCCTCTTGATTACTAAAAAACCCTGTGGTTTTGTGATTTTATCTGTCTCACTATCCGTTAATAATCCAGTTTTTCTTAATTTGGTAATGTTTAAGACCTGGACAGCGTTTGGCATATTTCCATTAAGATTGTTTTATTTTTCATAAATATTTTGGTATATAGGTCCCTTTAGACCAATGTGGAAACTTTATACTTAATATTTGGGTTTCCATTATCACACTTAACTCTTACAGGCAAAGAGCACAAATGAAGCAACTGATAAAAACTTAAAATGATATTAAGTAGCTATTTACTGATTGGACTGTGCACTAAGTAGCTTTCCTGTGATCTAAGTCGAGTGGTTGAATTCGGTACCTATTAATCACTTTGAACAAGCTTTATGGGTAATTGCAGAATTGTCAGAACTCTTAGAAACTCTCCCCACAGAGGCTGCCCGACAGCCCCTGCCAGCGCCTGGGCACGGACACCCCAGTGCATAGCCCCCCCTTTTTTTTTTTTTTAATTGAACGTAGAATTGGGCAAAATGTTGTGGGTTTCGACTTGTAAAAAGCAACATACGCTTTCACTGGCATGCTGTTAGTAATGCATTTTAACCTCAGACCTAAAGGGTGCTGATGAATACTTTGTATTTTATGTGGGATATGAGCAGTAAAGGGCTGAGCACCAGTCTGGGGGGTGCTGCCTGAAGTGAGCAGTTTGTATCCAGAGAGCATGGAGGCGTCTATAAGATCAGCTTTAAAATGCCATTTCAACAGTAGTTCGATGCGAACGGATTTTTCTTGAATTTTCTCCAGTGAAAAGGAAGGCGCCTCTAATACTACTTAATAGAAGGGGTTTTATTTCTGGCTGCGCTTTTTTCTTTTTACATCTGCTTGCTTTTCCAGTTTCCTCTGTCCATATCTGGCCCTTCACTTGACGCGACTCTCCAGCAGGCAGAAGGGGGATGTTGTCCACGTACCTAGTCAATGTATACATCAGATTGTGGTTTAAGAGCAGTGCCATCTGCTCCTTCCTTCTCCCCAGGGCTGAGCACACGTCGTCCACCTCTCCCACCCCGTCAACTCAGAGGACAAGGGCCCAATTCTGTTCAGTGCATGACAGTGCATTGCTCTGCTACTAGTGAGAACAAAGTCTGTTGTGCCTCACAGAATTTGACACAGGACAGTGAAAAGGACGATGATCAGAAATAACTGGTATTTAGTTACGTTGGACACACGCATGCTGCCTGTATTTCCAACCAATCTGGAAACAAACATTCACTTAACCTGGGTTAGAGTATCTGCTTTCCTCTGTCCATCCCTATCATTTCATCTCAATGTTTTCCAGCCGTCTTCAGTCCCTCGCACCTTTGTCACCTGCTACTTGTTAACAACATGATCATAGAATCATGGTATGGTTTAGGTTGGAAGGGACCTTAAATGTCACCTAGTGGCAGCCCCCCTGCCATGGGCAGGGACACCTCCCACCAGCCCAGGTTGCCCAAAGCCCCGTCCAACCTGGCCTTGAACACCTCCAGGGATGGGGCAGCCACAGCTTCTCTGGGCAACCCGGGCCAGTGCCTCACCCCCCTCAGAGTGAAAAATTTCTTCCTAATACCTAATCTAAATCTCCCCTCTTCCAGTTCGAAGCCATTCCCCCTCATCCTATCACTACATGCCCTTGTAAAAAGTCCCTCCCCAGCTTTCTTGTAGGCACTCTCTAAGTACTGAAAGGCCACAATAAGGTCTCTCCAGAGCCCCAACTCTCTCAGCCTGTCCTCACAGCAGAGGTGCTCCAGCCCTCCGATCATCTTTGTGGCCTCCTCTGGACCCGCTCCAACAGGTCCATGTCCTTGTCTGACGACACTACTGCTCCTCAACTAGCTACATAGTACTACTTCTATTTTCATTCTCCTTATCTCACAAAATGTGTAGAAGGGGTTTACTATTAAGATGGAATGAGAATTTTGTTGTGAAAGAGAGATTTTATTACAATCCTTCCTTTGTATTTCGCACCAATAGGAAGGTGTTCAGTTAAGTGGAGGAACGGAATGGGATTCTCATCGTTAAGGAACTTCAATGCTACATTGGAAAGTTAGATCCTATTTTTATCTCTCTTACATCCTTTTTGATAGGTAGTAATTGACTTCAGCATACATTAGCAGTTGCCACCTGTGATATTTCTCAGTTTCTTGAGAAGTTGGAGTCCGTGTTTGCAGGAGAGAGAAACAAGCTGATCTGCAGCTGAGGTCAGTGCTTTGAACATATGAGGCATTGTGGCTCTGCAAGTGTTAGGAAATCATTCACTGATGTTTCTGAAGTCCCCAAATATGATACTGATGTGCTCTGCACACACACACAAAAAAAAAACACTAGAGGAAATTAAAAGTTTTGCATTTAGAATACAGTTCGGACAGAGCGAAGTTTATATGCAATGGAGCTACATATTAAACAGCAAGAAAATTACTTTGAATAGCTGCTCATTAATTGTGCACCAGTTATCTCAATTTAAGAATATCGAATGATGGCGATAACTTTGCAATTTAATAAGGATCTTTTAACACAGAGGTTTGTATGTTTGTATTGTTTCCTAAATGTTTAAAACCAGCAAACTATAAGTATGTTTTACTGGTAACACATGTGATTCACCAGCAAGATCTAAACCATTAAATACATTGCCAAGTGTGGGAGTGGTGTTGAAATAATTAACAGTGGCATCATAACTTGGTGTAAACTAGTACGTGGGATGCTTTCGCAAATAACGGTGACAGCTGGTGGAGGTATGAGATAGAACTTCAGGTCCTTGAGTCTCCTTTGCAACCCTAGGGAGGCCTGCACAGTAGTGGGCAGGACTCTTCGGCCCGTTTCGCCAAGCTTGATGGCTTTTGCCCAGTTCCATCCAGCGTGAATCCTCTAGTGCCCATTCTAGTCTCTCTTTTTTGGATACCTCCCCCCCAGTCTTTTTATTGCCGGGTTGTCATCTTCAGGCATCCCATCTCATACTTGTCACTCCACAAGGATCTTTCTCCTTTCAGGATGTTTGCCTTCGTTTCCTTTCCCAGAGGCTCTCATTTACCCTAACATCACAATACCTTTATCTCCCACCTCATGCTTCTTGTATAATCTTTCTGTCCTTCCTCCGCCTTCCAGTTTCAGGGACTTGCTCTAGTCGCTTTGCTGAGCTGCTCTAGGTCATCTTCCAAATCACAGCTCCTTTTTTCCCTTCTTCCCTGCATCTTTGTTTTCAACACCCCTCCATCAGACCTTGAGGTGCGGCTCTCTTACCCTTTCTGCACTTTGGTGGACCTCTTTGCTCTTCAGAACCTTTAAGTACAGTTGAGCCTGTCTTTTTATTCCTGTGTCCAAACCCACTGGGAAAGGTCTGACTTTGTAGCCCTGGGCTTCATTTGGAGCGTGTGCAGTCCGAGTCCAGTGTTGGAGTCTCCTCTCTGAGGAGGAATTTAGCTTTGAGGCTGTGAGAGCTCTGCTGAGCGTGCCTGCCCTGCAGTGGGGTTTTCCAAAAAAACCCACCTGGTAGTTTGACCAAAATTAGGTAGACTTCCGTTGAAGTGATGAAAGGAAACACCCTGATACAATACCCATCTCATATAACAAATTACAGTGCCTCCCTGCTCGAAACTATATAGGCCTGGGCAATAGCCAAAGGTTGTTTTTATTAACATTGAAAGGTCTGACCAGTCCCGTGAAAGTCAGCCAGCCAACCTGCGGCAGAAATTTAGCACGGAAGCAACAGACCTGATTAGTGAAAGTACGGCCAAGTTGTAGGAAATGGAAAATGGATCTCTGTGAACTTCAGAGTCCATGTTGTTAGCATCATTTATGAATTAAAGATCGTTTTGAATAAACTTAAAAACAGACCTGGGTTGGTGAGCCAAACTATGTTGTTCTACCTTTAGACAGAAAAAAAATTGTAACAAATTATGTATAGCGTGGCATCTGGGTACTGGGCGTTTCTCTGCGCAGTCCCATAGTACACAAAGGTGAGACTGTAGTTTTCTTTATAGGGTCTAGAAACTTCAGAAATTTTAACATAGGATAAGAACAAGTTAGAATTTACATTATTTTTGTGTAATCAGTATGCATCACCATTTTCTGAAAGCGTGGCTCTGCCATTTTCTCTCAGGTCACTTCATCGGTACTACAGTGATTTACAGAGTGATACCCATTTTAATTGCCTTTCCTCTCCTTCTCTTCATACTTTGATCTACTAAAAATCAATAGTGTTGTACTAAAGGATTAGTAACTTCCCCATTGTCCTCCCCACATGGATACCAAGTGTCTCCTCAAATCCAACAGGGGAAGAAAAAGCTTGATTATGTACATCCAAGTTTTTATTACACAATACTATTATCAGAGAAAGACCAGCAAGGATTTGAAAATAGTTTACGAAAACCTAACTTCTGGCTACTAAGCAACCAAATGTGAAATCAATACGATATGTTATGTGCTTTGATGATTTATTTCAGTTGTCTCGCTTGGAAGTCCAAGTTGGCTTCGATTGTTTTATTTATATTTTACCACTTAGCATGTCTTGGAGATAAAAGCGTTTCTCACTAGAGAGATGAGATACTGTCATACCTTCTGCAAGGTGATTTATCAGAGTTATTTGTTAAGAATAAAAAAGGACTTCTATATTCTGTATACGTTGTTCTCTCAGATAAGAGTTTGCCAAAATGTCCGGATCATTGGTTAGAAGGAGTTGTGTTGGTACACTGCTCTAAATACATACCTAGAACAGACTTTTGAATCAGCAGTTTCCCTGAGAGATTGTGATGATTATTGTTTCAGGCACGTAGATATTGCATATTGGGAAAGGTTATTTGGAAACTTGAATAAAATTGTAATCCTGTTTTCTTCTTGTTTACACAGAAGGTGAACGAGCTTTACCATCAATACCAAAGTAAGTGTTATGCTTTCTTTTCTTAGATATTAAAAAAAAATGTTTTGAAAAATAGTTTTGCTTAAGTGATGCTTTAGGACTTTTTATACGTGCTTAATTTTCATTGTTGCTTTTGGATTCTAGGACAAATAGCAGACGGTCATTAGGGACCATGGGGCATAAATGACTGACAGCAGCATTAAGCTGTACAGATAGCAGAAATAAAATAGGAGGAAAAAAGTGCGTAATGCATCAAACTTACTTGACAGTAACAAAAGAAGGATGTTTTGGAAAAGACTTGAATGGGATTCAGGCTATTTATTTTGAGTCCATGAGTAAACATACTTACAGGAGTGATGCTAAACAGTTTTTGAATTGCTGTTTCAATCTGTGCGTCAGTCTATGCTCTTATTTTTCCTATCTGTCCCTTTTTCTGCTTATGTGAAATACAGAAAGTATTTTTTTCTCCTATCATAAATCTGTCATGTCACCTTTTGTTAATAAAATTTCTATAATGGGGCCAGTCTGAGTTGGGATCTCTAGGTTCAGTGTAATAGAGAATACTGTTTACATAGCAAATACTTTTTAATCTGTTTTTTTTTTTTTTTTTAAATACAGTAATGCAGAAGAGTTCTTCTCTGGTAGTAATTGTGGGTTTGTAGAAAATGCTAATCTATGTCAGGCAAATAGAGTTGCCTTTTTTTCTCTGGCTAATTGTATGGTGATACGGCATCCGAGGTATGCTGAGACGTGCTATCTGCCTCTCATAATTCTTACGTAAAGTATGCTAAGATGCTCTCTGCATTTTTCTCCTTCCCGAGCATTAAGGTAAATAAGGAAAGATTTCTAATTTAACTCCACTTGAACTAAGAATACTTCTTACGCTGTTGGAATTGGTATTCCATAACGCAGAGGTAGGCAAGCCTATTAATTCTTCTGGCTGATTCTCTGCACTCCTGGTGTCAGTGGCTCGGTCTCCATCCTATCTGGCAAGCTGTGATGGATCTCTCCCCTTTCTTTACACATACAGTTTCTTATGGTGGCCTCCTAAAATTCAGTCCTTTAACCGAGCCACTTTTTTTCTTTTGCTTTTTTTGCAATCTGACTGCGTTTTCTGTAGCCACATTCGGACCCAGTTTAAAGCCAAGTCTCATCGGATTGTTTTCCTTGAAACTTACTGGGCAGTGTCAC
Source organism: Ibidorhyncha struthersii (assembly GCA_013398815.1). Taxonomy (NCBI): domain Eukaryota; kingdom Metazoa; phylum Chordata; class Aves; order Charadriiformes; family Charadriidae; genus Ibidorhyncha; species Ibidorhyncha struthersii. The sequence continues at coordinate 156,735 of VZSZ01006931.1, read as the reverse complement.
CAGTAACCAGGAGCAGGAGATAAGTGTTGAAAGACCAAACGAAATTTAGCAGTTTGTAATGTCTTATCGCTTCCTTTTTCCTTTGGGACACAGGCACCCTCCCTACTTCGACTCAGCCGCCTCATTCTGTTTCTTCCTTGATTCCTGGAAGGAGTCCAGAATTATTATTATTATTATTATTACTTTTTTAACTGTTGGGTGGAGTAGGGGACACTGTTCCTGAATCTGCAAGAAACGAGCCAGTTAGATACCAGTGATTGCTCTTCCTTCACAGGTTCTGCTGCAGTGCTTTCTCAGGGTGCAGGAAGAGAGGAGTTAAAATTCAGGGAGGAAAAGGAAATTAAAGCTGAGGCTGGAAGCAGTAAAATTGGTAAACTTAGTGCTCACTCATATGGAAGAGGAAAACTTGTCTTTACTTAAATAGCTACAACTGAGAAACACAAAATAACTTTCTAATTACATAAATTGTATCCTTTTTTATATTTGTAGGGATGTCTGGGATAAAATAAGGATTGAAGGAAAAGTTTCTTCCCGTTTTTGGGACAGTTTACCAAAACTGAATTTATATGCTGGAGTCTGTTTAAACAAGGGCTCCACGTATGCTCTTAGTCTGGCAGCAGAGGAATGGGCTTTTTTCAAATATATAAAACTACTAGCCAACAGCATCTTGGATCTGGAAAGGTGTGCCTTTGCCAGATGAAATTCCAGATTTCTGAAAGCATGAAGGGCAGTACTCTCTTACCATTAAAATTGTGTTTATATATGTACATGAAAAAAAATTGGAAGAATTCAGTGGAATTTCTGATACTAATGAACATCTACACCTAACTACATTTAAATGTAATTGTTTTTCTTCATTTACTTGACATGTAAATGAATTTAAAATAGTTGTACGGAATGAGTCATCTTACAGACAAAAACTCAATTCATACTTTATTTCCAATAGATAATACAGAAAGTAGAAGCACCATCAGATTACGTACATTGACAGTGTTTAGACATTCACGGCTTGATTTTAGAAGTTTGTAAGACTTTGGGTTTGTTTTTTCCTTTAAATTTGCTCTGTTGTCGTGAATCAACATGCTAATTAAAATGGTAATGCATTCTTTCCACTCTTACTCCCCCAGATGGGTTTGAAATGGTAGGTTCCTTTCTGACTTTTCTCCCCCTCAAAATCTGTCACTGTGGGCAATGGATTGGCCCTGCTAATTACAGGAGGTGCCCTGTTAGCATGAATTCCCAGTGTATGTCACCGTGAAGAATGTACAGCATTCAGCGATTCCAACCTCTGTTTTGCAGGCTGGCCAACAATGAGAAGCAAGGAGTAAGGTCACACACAGTCTCTGTGTCAGGTAAGGCTCCTAAAAGAAAAATACAAGTTTATTTATAAAGCTAGCAGATGGTTAGGCAGATCTTTCACTCGCAGTTAGCTCACTTCTTGCTACATGGCTATTGACTTTCCCAAGACCGTAGCTGTGCTGCCTTTGTAGTGCAGTTTCTAAAGAGAAACTTTTTGCAGCTGTCCTGTGCGGCAGCGCTTGTGAGAACTGCCGTATCCGTGCAGTAACGCGGGGCCGGAACGCTTCAAAGCAAGGCAGCTTGTCAATAATTTCACTTAGCTTTGTAATGAAGTAGAATGTCGCGGGCTAGAACTTAAATTACCTGAGTATGTGTTAATTATGAAGGAGCAGCTTTGAAAAGTGAAAATAGGCAATTAAATATTAATCATCGCTTTTCAGAAAGAAGAAACTTAATAGCTTTTTTTTGTAGCTGCTGTTTAGATCAAAGCACTTAGGTTTTGCTATTGAAAATTGCAAGTTAATTGAAGGATGAGGATGTGAGGTAATACATGTTGTTTCTATAGCTTATAGGCTTCTAAGATTTCTGTTAATTGTGGGTTGTTTTAAGTTTTCATACTTGAGAGAGAGCATTTTTCTCTTACAGAATCTCAGAACAAATCCTTTGATGGATTGATTCAGTGTCTTAGTAGGAAGTACGCTTCTAAATCCTTATACATAATACTTATTAGGGAGATTTTTCCATGTGCAAGTGTATTAATATTATGATGTGTTCTGTAGATTTCTAGTATTTGGCCACGAATTTCAGGAACTAGTACTGTCACCCAGTGGAGTGTCCACCCCTGACTTACAGGGAGGCTGCAGCCCCGTAATAGTGACATTGAGTGCTTAGCGGCACGTACTCAAAAAAACAACGTATTTCGTACAAGAAGGAGGAAAGATACACAGTTGTTTGATTAGTTTCCTACTTTTCAGATTCCTTTCCCCACCCTTAACCTTTTCTTAAAGATATCTGAGATTCGTCCCTTGGCATAGGAATCCCAAGTAAACAGACCTTGTGCAAGAAAATAGATGAGAGGATCTGGAATTAAGATGTGTATCAAGCTGCCGAGGTGTAATAGAGCTTCATCAGGTACTGTTACTCACAGTCAAATAGCAGCTCCTCTTCCTTCGGTGCATATCAAGCAAGCGTGGTAGATAAGGTAGACAAGCGTGAAGCATGGCCAGCGTGTTCTCTCTTGATTCTTACCTGTGTGGCTCATTTTAGCTGTTGGAGGAAGTTGAAATGTCTTAAGTGATTAGTGCTGTGCTTTTTAATCGCTCCGCTCCCACAAAAAAAGGTAATCCGCAGGACAAAAAAGTCCTACTGCCCTGCCACCTCAATTTTCACCCTTTCTTTTTTTCTAAGAATGCTGATATACTTTCACTATTAAAAGCAGTAATAAATGCTTACTTCATGATCCTTTATTGCTGTCACTTTGGCTTTGCAAATTTAGGTCTCTCTTGCTTGATGCATTATAGCTGAAGTACTCTCGTGTCTCAGAGCACAAACTCTGCTACTACTCTTTTGAAGTAGTGTTTTGATATTAATGTAGGGACGTTAGTTGTAATACCACCTAACTCTGATGTTTAGGGTGTCACATAAAGGTGAATGATGGGCAACTCAGAGCTTTGTTGTAGCACCTCAGAAGAAACAGGAGTAAGTAGCAGCGCTGGAGATGAGCTGGTTGTTCGAGTGAACATCACGGAAGCTGTAAGGCGCAAAGTTGGCTTCAAATGCCATAGGCAAAACAATAAAATTAAAACCAGAAAATGCCCTTCTCTTTCTTTCCAATACCAAAATCAAAACCAATGAGGCATTTTCCTTGTATTGTAGTAAGGTTTTCTATCTTTCCACAATGAAATCATTGTGCTTGATTCTTGTTTTTTATACCGTGTTACGAACCACTGGAAACGCTGACATAATACTGGAATGATTCAAGCCATTGCATTTATTATTCATTCTCAAGGGTTCTTCTTTTTAGTAAGGGTACACAGAACACTGGCGTACTTTTTTTGTTGGTGGTTTGGGTTTTTTTGCCCCAAAATTCTTTGAAATGCATCGAGTGTGGCATCTATGTTAGTATTTTAAATTTAAACCACAGACAGATCGTTGAGATGAAGTTGCATAATAAGGGTTTTTTCCTCGGGAGGTGCTTTCTACAAGAATCTCCGAGTCCCCAAAGGAATCAGCTTGTTATAAATGAAGTAATACTTCACGCAGATGTGAAGAAGTGTCACTCCTGTTGTCACATGTAACTGATCCATCAGTATGGAACAACAGAGGCAACAGATGTGCATAATGTTCAGTTAACCTGAGAGTTACAGGTGAGCAGAGGCTGACGGCTGACAGCATCCGGTGCAAAGCCAGCGGGGGGTGATGCTGTCTCGGTTTGCAGAATAAGAGCTTTACTCTGGTGACATTTAAATGACTTAGAGCGAAGGGCTTCAACTGAGACGAGCTTTTATAACTGACTGACAGCTGTAACGTCCTTCATGCCTTTGATAGTTTAAATCATAAATTAACTCTGTCGTTCATTTCCAGTGAGATTGCTCCCCTTTGTTTAGACCTCTCCCGATGCTAAAGCTAAATAGCAAAAATCTGAGACAGCCATTCGGCAGGAAGATTAAGCAGTCAGACATATTTATAGTATTAATACCCTTAGTTCTAAAGGAAAGTTTCACAGTGAGTTCCCCACCACAACTTGGGGAAACCAGCAATAGCCGAAAACCAGTGTGGAACATGGTTTGGTGGTCTAAAAGCTCAGGTATTTGTCTGAAGTTTTGCAGGTTTAAGAACGAGCCTGTTAATGAAAGATGCCTTGTCTTCTTTTTGAAATATTTATTAACGTACCTTGAAATATTTCTGGTCTAGTGAAATGCAGACTTGTTCTTTCCGAGTGTTGCAGTATTCCAAAGCATACAAAGATCGAAGGTTTTTAAATACTCTTTTTTTTTTCTGGCTCTAAAGAAAGACCTTTTCAAACTAGTGAAGGGTGAAGTTGGTTCCAGGAACCCCAAGCAGCAGATTGCTGGACCTGGGAGCCAGGAAATGTTCTCGTAACGGCTGTGTGTCACTGAACCAGGTTTCACCACACACCTCTTACTGCATGTTTCTGTTTCTGTTTTTTCTGGTATTATTTGTCTGTCTTGCTTCTTTAAATTATATGTTCCTTGCAGTGGGCACTGTCTTTCACTGTGCGCAAGTAAGATTCCAGCCAATTTTCCTCAGTTTTTTTAAAGCATAGTAATAATCTTATCCCTCAAATTTTACATTTGGTGGCTGTGGCTTTATAAATAAATTTTTTAAAAAGCCCAATTAAATATGAGTTGGATTTCAGATTTCTTTGGTATACACCTGATCTTTTGGTTAAGTTACTGTGATTCACCAGAAGCGATCAGTGTTTTAGCTAACAGATAGATAGTTCCAACTTTTATCTTCTTCTCCCTCTACTTCGGTCTTTACATTAAAAAAAGAATTCTTTGTCCTTAGCAGAGAGTGTACACTCAGGAAACAGTAAGGCTAAACTATTTGCTCTGTGCAAATAGTATAGCAAATTTGTAAGAAGCAGTGTAGCAGTTTACTATAATTTTATTGACTAGATTTCCTGCTGTTTTGCTTGGAGTCACCTTATTAAAATGCTCTCCTCTCGTCCAGAGGAACTTACTTTGGCCAGCAGTTTGTTTTGAAATAGCAAACATTAGCCTTAGTAAGGTGATGCACGTATTTCCTGATACACCTATTTCCAAAAGTAATGATTTACCTAGTCAATTATATATTATAGAAAGTTCTTCATAAAATGAAATCAATAAAGCCTTAGTTTGCTCCCTTTTCACGTAAATTCTGTCTGACACAGAGTTCTTTGGTTTCTCCCGCCCCATCCTCACTAACATAAATGTGACTAGGAAGAATAAATATGCTTTTGCTTCCCTTGGCTAATCGCCGTGCCTCCTTTGCGCTAGAGAGTTTTGTGGACGAAAATTTTTTCAATGGTAGCTCAAACTTTCTATGCAGTGCTACATATGTGCTATGACGTTTCAGGCCCTCTTGTTTCAGCGAGTATTGAACGAGCAGAGTATTGAACCAGTCCTGGCAGTGTGAGCTTTACCACCGGACTAGATCTTAAGGGTCTTTCCCAACCTAAATGATTCCCTGATTCTAAGCAGTCACTCTGGACATTTGGATATTCAGGTACTGCTGAATCAAATAACGTGTTTGTGGAGAGGGAGCTGTACCTGGAGAGATGATAGTGAGGAAGATGAGCCGTTCTGCAGGAGCCAGCACAAGCCACGGACCTGGAGGGGGTTCCAGGGCCCTCCACAGCGTTGGTCCTAGTTCAAAGCGGGTGCTGGTTCTGCAGCTTTAGTCTGTGCTTATTTGGTGTAGGAAATTGAAAGGTGTTTAAAAACACAGTCGCTGTTTCAGGTGTCAAGGCAGGCTGTTCAAGCCATCTAAGTAACAGACCCCAGGACACTCGCCTTCAACAGGGAAATAGGTGTCTTAAGCAGAAATGTGTCTGCCATCTTGTTCCCCAGCTGGCGCAGCTGCTGTTACTTACACAGGCAGCTTTTTTAAGTCATAAGGGATGTAGCTGTAAGTGCATGGTAATACGGTGGCATAAATTTCTAATAATACTGGTGTGCCATTGCCTCTCTGTAGAGTAAAAAAAAAAGAAAAAATTTGTTTGCTTATAGGGACTCGGTAAGAAATCATAACTGCATCCCATGGTTTAGGTATATCCAGTAATGTGCCCTGCAAAGGAGAAATCGGATGTCTTGGAGAGAGCTTCCTTATAGGAACTGAAGGATTTTAGCATCCTGAAAGAGGGGCTTTTCAGCAAGTTTCCAGGTTCTGGCTGAGAATCAGATGTATAGTGTAATATCATTCCACTTAAATCACATAGTATGGTTAACTCCTGATTATGGCAGTGAAGTGGCATGAGAGTTCTCTAAGGTGCTCCCGATGCCCAGATCCTAACGTTGAAGTAGTTGCCAATTTAGTCACACCACTTAGCTGAATTTTCAATCTGAATGAAACAAATTCTCTTTTGAAGGAGATAAGCATGATTTAAGTGAGATTTTAACATGCAGAAGTAAGTTATATGGTGTGTTTCACCTGTGAGAGAAACTTCCAGTAGGTTACCTAGAGTAAATGGAAATATAGCAGAGGCCAAATGTCAAAATGCAACAAACAGGAGAGAAAAAAATAATAAATATATTCACCTGATTTCAGTATTACACTTCAAGATGTTCTTAATGAAGGAGATGTCGGTGTGCGAAAGGACCTGCACGTACGGGTGAATGATGCGGGCTAATCGCAGGCAAAGCTGTGAGCGAGGATGGCAAGACAAATACGATGTTATCGAATCACTTCTGCTTGCAGAGCGCAGCGCATGCTCTGTTTAGTGATTCCTGCGCTCAAAATGAAGGTCTGCCTTGCGCTCAACTCTGAAAGAGTTTGCTTGTGTAGGACTTGTATTTCCTAGTTCCATTTGAATTAGTTGGTAGGGGGGGAAAGGTGTTCTTTGCTTGAAGTTGTCAAGTTGGGTTTTTTTTACATGCTCATTTTATCAAGTCACTCCAGAAAGACAAAACTGGAAAGTGTAAGTAAATATTTAAAATGAAAGCTTGTATCTTGAGCGCTTATGACTGTGTCTGCTACCTCGATTATGTCATACTCTACAGCTCACTTCTTCTGAAGAGGAAGACTAAGAGTGTTAGCATAAATTACATAGTTTTACATTCAAATTATTAAGTAATTAGAGGAATATAAAGGCTCTGTACAGCTGTAGCTATGTGGAGTGGTCACAGGACTGGGAAACATTGAAGCCTAAGGTTTTTACAGATTAATTTTGCAAACCTTGAGCAAGTCATTAGTCTCCAAGTTCACAAAGTTACTTGCTTCTTAACTCACCCAGCTATCCTGCTAATTAATAAGATAATGATAATATAGTTTAAAATACCTTTAATGCTAATAAATTACAGTATTTCAGATTCCCATCACTGGTGCGAATAGACTGGTGTGTTCTCTTTTTGTATTTTAGACTGACTAAAATGCTTCTTTTCGTGCACAAGAACACTAGAACGAACAGTGGTGACAGTCTAAACAGATTTCCTCCATTTCAGTGCCGAGGAAGTTCCGGCATTGATTTCGTCAGTCTGTGCTGTTGGTTAAAGAGTTCTTCCCCTCCTATGCTCCTCCTTTGTGATCCATTCACTTGATTTGAGCAGACACTTTTGCTTGACTGGTAATAACTCTGTAGTATGACTGAAGAAATGTTCCATGCAGTATTAGGTTTGGGGCTTTGTTGTTTGTGTATGAACATACTTGATGTGAGAACTGCATAGTGCTGATTTTGTTTCAAAAGCTTGAAAACAAATAGATTTATTCGTTGTACAGGGTTTTTTCTCAGACTTTTTCCTCAAACTGTTTCAGGAATGTAGGACTAAAATAGAATGGGACATTATCAGTTTCAGCCCTCCAGTGTTGGTTTTTTACTCATACAGTGCTCATTAAGGAGCTCCAGCAGTAACTGCCCTCTAGCCTGGTCACCTCCTTTCTAACATAGTCTGCTGCATAGCAGGTGATTTCTTTTCCTTATTTTACACAACAATTTCTGTGAATACTTAGTATTGGGAAGAGGAACTAAATAAAAAAAAGAAGTCCAGTGCAGTTTTCGGCAGCATTTCTGAGCTTTATGGGCATTTGGGTAGACACCACTGGCGGATGGCGTGGAATGGTGGAAATCCTTCTAAGTAGTATTCATTTCAAGCTCTCTAAGTGTTGAAACTTTTTTTTTTTTTTTTTAAACTTAGGATCACTCTTTACCTAAATAAAGTTTCTTTTGTAGCTTGACTTGAAGATGTGGTAAGTTTAAGGCAATGCAATCTTCCATTTAGTCTGGCAGAATAGTTGGACAAACTTTAGACAATAAATCGTAAAGTTTGAAATGCAGAAGATGAGTTGGACTGTGTATCACAGGGCATCATGTCCATGAGGAATTAGAACCACCTTTGTCGTTTCAATGTCTCCTTCACATGAAATAGGTTAGTCAGGTTTCAGTCAGCTTCTGCTACCCATGGATCAATGTAAGAGCAAACAGCATTTCAGCATTTCAAGCTTAAATTAGCTTTGTAGCCTGAGCAGACAGGTCAAGAGTTGAAACAGTTCTTCCCTTTTAGATAGCTTGTGTTGCTTCCAGTGACTCTATACCTGTTCTTCTGTTCCAGTACGGAGTATCAGATTCCTTTATTCTCATCTCAGTACCTTTTCAGTAGTCTCTTAAAATAGCTGTGCTATTTTTTTTCTTTCCTTTCATACTATGTCTGAAGCTTTTTATGAACGTTACCTCAGGTTTGTGTTAGAATGATAGCGCTGAAAATTGTGCTCTGTGATGTCAGGAAGGTAAGTCCCTAGGAGTGCAGTAGTGTGGTATACACAGGAATACTGATACACTAAGTTACGCAATAATTTTCCCCTCTCCTTGCACCTCTTCTCGTTTGTAGCATTGAATCTGATTAATGTTCTGTCATTTTCAATGACGTGTAAATTTTCGCAATTGACAAATGATTTCTCTCCGTTTAGTCACCCCAGCAGTTTTTATAATGGTACTTTGTTGTGTAGGATACAATGATAAATCTCACCCACTTGTTCTAATTTTGGATTGAAATTGCCGTCGTAGCAAAGCATGGGTTGTACGTGGTGGTGCGTTACCCATCAGATTTGCATGCGTGAAGTTCAGCATGCAGCCTCCAGATTGGACATTATCCTTCAAAATCTGGCCTCTAAAAACTGCACAACTCTCTATAAGATGGTGCTTTTGTGTAAGTATAGCTGCTTTGATGGCTGTTAGGTTTCCAGAATCTATGAAAAATGTGTCGTTATTTACATTAAAAGGTAATTCTCCTTTTCCTTCGTCCACTCCTCCCACCACCGACTAGTATGCTGCACCAGTATGCTGCTTCTGTAGTACTGGGCTTCTCTTTTAGCACCTGCACCTCCAGCCTGTGTAACTCAAGGTGGCTGGACCTCGCTCTTGAGTTTTGGCTGTGAAGGACTACCAGCAACAAGATGCGGGTTTTTGGTTGATTGGCTTTTTAAACCGCATCTCACATTTCCTGAGATAGAGGAGAGAGGGGAAAAAAAGAAAGCAGAGAGGACCGAACAGATAACGAGAAATAAAAGGAGCAGCTATCCTCAGGTTCTTAGTGATGTCTTGTGTCCTTCTTTCTCACCTTGTGAAATCAGTTGTAGCTTCTTTGTATTTTCTCCTGTTCAAAAATCTCTCCTCCCGATAAGCGCTTTGCTAATTAAATGCGGTAGGCTGGCTAGGGAAGGGGACAGTGAGGACAGTACCATGGGGTATTTGCCCAGAGATCCTTGGAGAGCTGGAATATCAGTTGGCAAGACAGGTCTGCACTGGGGATAAAGCTCCAGTGGCAGATTTCAGACCGTAAAATATGGCAGCGTTGTATTTCAGTGGGACAGAGAAACTGTGTTTTTCCTTGTGCTGTGTAACCTTGCTACGTGAAATACTTGTTTTGTGTTAAGTACTTTAAAGGGTCCAGAAAGTCAATATGTCCATGTTTGAGTCTGGTGACTGCCCCTTAAATGAGAACTTAGCTATAGCACAGTCTAGTAGAACGTAGATGGGCAGCTTGCAAAAGCGGGTTACGCTTCTGGGACAGAGAGTGTTCTTTGCGTTGTCAGTGGATGCTATATATAGTTGGCAAAAGCTGACTTTTTAATAGATTCTAGTTTCACTTTTAAAAATTGAAATAAGAACAACTTTGCTGTAGAAAGGAATTTGAAGGGAGATACTAAATACGCTGTAGAGTTTCGACAACATTCGTATATCCATTTGCGTATACAGAATTGTAATGTAAACCTTTACTTTTATGTTCATTCGTTGTAGATGTTCTCTCCTGTCTCTTTTCTTTTATTTCCAAATAATTTGTTTCTGTTTTTCTCTTTCCTTTTCTTGCCTCTTTGTAAAGGAGTCAATCACTGTCAGCATAAAGTAAAGAAAGCTAGACGCTTTCTCCCTTTCGTCTTCTGTTCCCATGAGCCGCCGCCTAAGGGTACTGCACTGCTCTTTGTATAGGCTGCCTTATTAACCCAAAAGCTGAATATACTAACGCGGTTACTGTTTTTTTACTACTTTAGCCTCAGGTAAACAGAGTTCCAAGAATAATGACATTAAATTTCTGCTACCCCTTCCCTCCTTTTGAATTGGATTTTCATGCCGTGTCACAAACTCGCTGGTCCCCGTTTTTATGGGGGACTTAGTTTTAAGCATTGTGTTCGACAATGACAAACATATCAGTAATTTCAGTTCTACAGCTGTGCAGCCCCCGTATACCCCTGGGGTTTTTGGTTAATACATTTTTACTTCATTCTTGGACCCCTGATGCAGCATGCTTATGAATGAAATAGAATAGCAACAATAAGCATCAGCTAAGATCACTTCAAATTACATATTGAATACAGTGATGCTTTTGGCTGCATACTGGTTCGGCGTTTGGTCTGGACCAGTTTGGCTTTGTTAGGGGTAAGAAGAATTGGAGTAATTGGTGCATTACTTTTACAACGTTAATGCTCATTTTCCTTTTATTTATAAATAATGTCTAAAGTGCATCAGCTTGTGCTGTGGGTATTGGTGTGCAATAGGGCTGTTATGTAAATGCAGAATATGGTGCTCATTTGAACGTCTTCCCAGTAGAGCTGCCCCGTTTGCCACTTGTTTAAATTTCAGCTTTGTATAACTGCCATATGCTTTGTATAATTAATACTTAGATGGTTCTATTTCTTACTATGTCTTAGTGATAGCACAGGAGTGCGTTTCCTTTGAAAGGGTCAACACCAACTCTACTTGTCCAAAGTCACAAGTGTATGTGCAAAGTTAAATTGAACTGACTCATCTGGCTGTGGGAGATCTAATTCGTAGTGAAGTATTGAATAAAACCAGAAATAGACATTTCTTAACACTCCCAAATTTAATTTTTGTGTAATTTTGTGTTTGAAAGTCATTAACTCTGTGTCATCATACAAGCTTCTTAGAACGTATCTTTGTCCCGTGGGTTTTAGGTGAGAAGTCTTAAATTCTGCTACTTTTCTGGTTTCTCTTGAGTCAGGTATATAAGATAACTGCAGTCTGAATACTTTTGGATTACTCATGAATTTAATAGTATATTTTCCCCTCCCCCTTCTCTGTCCCTTCTCTCTCCCCCTCTGTTTTTCTCTTTCCTTGCATGCCACCTGGATCTGCAGATGAAATTAGTGGGGACGGTAATATGTTTTCTAGTCTGTGTGTTACTAACATGCAATATGCAACCTTTATATCCGTATACCACTTGATGCACATTTCAGTAATAAATTTTATACAGATTATAACATTAAAAAGCAAGCCGCTTTGGACATTAGCCGATAAATATTGTGCTTTACAGGCTGTGCAACTAACACTTTCTGCTAAACTGGAATTGAAAAAGGAGAACCTCTTTCAGACACACAGGGCTGTGGCATTGCATGCGTTTGCACTGAGAGTTCTGGCATGATGCAAAGAAGGTTTATAGGTTTGCAAGAGTGTCCATGCAGTTTGATTGAAATGGTTGTATCACAATTTTTTTTTTTTGGTCAGCGGGTGAGATCAATGGATGTAACACGAGAGAAATGAGTCTACTAAGTGACGCTTTAAAGGCCTGGTAGCATCCAAGCGCTCTGTAGACCGCTGCTGCTCCTTGCATAGAAAGAAGCTGCACAAGATAGACTAATGTAGATTGAATACACAAAATATTAATCCGCTTTCAGCCACTCAAACGTCTAAGTTTAAAGACAGATTTTAATGTTTTATTTCAAAACTTTGAAATTTATTACAAAATATTCAACTTTCCCAGACTTTTTAAGTCTTTTTTTTTTTTTCCCCCTAGAAAATACTGACTTGCTATCCTCTGCAAACAAGTTGGGGTTTGGTTTGGGGTTTTTTTAAAGAGTTTTTTAGCTGTTTTTCTAAAAGATTCCATCAGATGTCGGGAAAAAAAATCAAACTGCTGCTACTGGTAGTGTATGTGTCTTTATTCTTATAAGCAGGAGGTACTAAAAGGGCATAAAAAGCAGTATGTAAAGGAAGGCGATAAGAAGAAATAGACAGGGATAATGACTTGTGGCCTTCCTGTCAGTAAAATGTAAAGGGGGTGTATAAATTGTCATCTCCTTTCTCTCCTTCAGATATGTCATGTTAAGGTAATTCTACCTAAATTTTCTTTCTTTTCTTAAACATTACAATATCAAAGCGCATTTTTTCTGTCATAAATTCAGAAATTGTATTTCAGACACTAACCCTGCAATGCTTTTTATTGGTGCTTATCGTCTTTTATAAGTTGTGGGCTCTGATAAATGGAGGAAAAAGTCATGAAAAGGGAAATATCAAAGTGGTGGTTAAAATCCTATTTCAACTATTACGGATTTAATATACTGGGAATTTTTTTCCTATTATTTAATAAATGCATTCAGATTTAGTAAAGCTCAAATGGACTTGCTTACCTGTACCACCAACGCTATCTTTGTCCAAAAGCGACCTATCCGTATTTCCATCTAGAAGAATCTAGGGTTGGCCAACAGGTGAAGAGGTTCAGGGCTGGTTTTAAGACGTGTGAGAGACCAGCGGTAACGAGCCCTATTTGTTAATATTAGTTTTACTAGGCTTATGAAAGGCCTCCGAGATAGACCACCTCCTGGAATCGCTGCTTTATTGTGAGTGTTTAGCTCTCGAGACTGCTCTAGCACATCCTTCTTCACAAAGCAGCCTGGAGAGCCTTGCCCAGCTGAGTTTTGCTTTAGACTCCATGTGGGTTCTGGAATATCTCGTAGCAGACATAGTTCTAGTCTTAGCAGACTTGGTAGTAGTCGCCTACTGTGTGACTCTCATCCTGCGGTAAAGGCCGCGTGTGAGAGAGGTCAGTTATCTTTGTTGCAGAACGCTTTGAGCGCATCACTTTTCATGCCTTGATTGAATTTTCCTCTGATTCCCAGGAACCACACCAGACATGTATACGAATTATTTTCTGAATTCGTATTATATATTCCTCTCCAAAGTGTTAGATGTGTAACAAAAAATATCTGTTTCATTAATTGCATACATTTAATTTATTTGGATTGGCTACTGAAGACCCTTTTAGTTTCAGGATGGTTTTGGGCAATGTATCAAAACCATGTAAAGTGCTCTGCAGTGTTCTGGTAATACTTTTATTATGAATTAACTTCATCAATCTAAAATAGAGAGATGAGCAAGCCAAGCCATTCATCACGTTTTGTAAGCACTGTTCCATAACCTAGTGTGAACAAATGTTTTGGTTTTTTAAAGACCAGTGTGGCACCAGTTCTAGTTTCCAGACTTTTTAAATCGTTCTCAACTATGTTTATATAATATCTTTCATTCAGCCCGTTTTTTTAACATAGGTTAAGAACTTTCTGATATCCTCAAATATTGTAACAATAGTTGATATGTATCACACTTAATAACTGTTAAAAACACCTTTCCACAATATTACAGGGAAGCAGAATGATTTATCGCCATCACATTGGTGTCACGCTAAGAATTTCTTTCAAACGGATGCTTATTTTTTAGGTGAACCCGAGGCTTATTTTCCATAAAAACATTAGTCTATAATATAGGGAGAAAAAACATACCAAGAAAGAGATTAGTGCCCCTGGAGTTTGCTGCCTGTTTAGAATTGTGCACTGTCTCTATAATTAATTGAATTTTCATTAGGTGACTCACAGTTTTGCTGTGTCCTAAATAGAAATTGCCTAGCAAAATTTTAAATGGCATAGAATTTCCTGACTGTGTTTTTACAAGACACGGTATATTCCTACAGGAGTTCGGAAGAAAAATAGCTTTTATTTTATTTGAGTAGTATGAGGGTGGGATCATAAAACTGCATTTGCTCACTGAATTGTGTTGAACTTCAAAGGTTATAGGCCACCTGTAGTTTCCTAATTGTCGAATGTTCTCTTTGTATGAAAATTATGCCTCTTGTTTATGTATGTGTATAATATTTACGAGCCTTGCTCTGGTTTCAGAGTTGGCTTAAGTTGGCTGAACTGAGGGCTGCTGCCAAAAGGGATCATCCCATCCTTCTTTCCGGTCTCACTGTGGCTTCGTCCCATTCACCATTCAGAACCCATACCTTGAGAAATGGTGCAGGGAGTTGTAGGGATGTACACATGCTCCAGGGCAGATGGGGAAAAAGGGGGAGTAAATCATACCTGTCAGAGGTGGCCGAATGTGTGATCACTTGAAACCAACCCTGAAAAGCACATACCGGATTTGAAATTACACAATTTTGAGACCTTCTCTGTGCATTCGAAGTCGGGGAGTAGAACTTAACACCCTTGAAGTGAAAAATTATCTCACTCTTGTAGACTGGTTTTGTAAACTCCAGAGGAATTTATCTGACCGTTAGGAAACGACCTACACACACTGGAAGTTCTTTAGAGCAAGAGAAGGACTTTCTGATATGACTCGACACCATTTAAACCATTTTGAAAACAAATGATGTAAAAGTCATGAGTTTTAAACAGAGGAAGAAATACACTCGTTTTTCTATAAATTTTGAGAACCGGTCGTTTTCAAGCACTGTCCATGAGATGTTCATTCTTGACAGCAAAACTAGTGGTGAATTTCCACTAAAGAAGGAAAATTGAGACTAATGCAAGAAAAATGCGTGTAAGGCCAGAGTGTGGCTTAAAGATCTTTATGCTCTAGAAGACTCCGTGGAAAATAACTCACCTTGCCACACTGACAGTAGGTAGATGCTGCCCTGGAACATCTTTACTGCCTGTTCTGCCAGTTTGACATGAAAAACTAGCGAACTCTTATTCACACTTTATTGGAAGTAAAGCAATTTAATGCGTTAATAACGTTTTCTTCTTACTGCAGTGGAATTTGCTGTTAAAAAGATTTTAAGTCAACAGTTTAGATGGGTTTCCATTATAGAACTCGAACTTTTTTTGAATACAAATGAATCTTCCTTTTACTCCTTGTTGAATGCATCTATGTGACATAGTATAATTGGCACCGAGGTCATTATCATACCATAAATTATGCATGAGCAAGTTTTATTCGTGCTGTTGTAAACGCGTCCCGGCAATGCTGAAGTTAGGGGTTGCGACATATCAGCCTTGATAAACTGGAGATGATATTCTGGAGAATTGTTTTCATCTGCTTTTCCCGAAACTCTTCAATTCCTCCCTTTACAGAGACAGATGACTATGCAGAGATTATAGATGAAGAAGATACTTATACAATGCCATCAAGTAAGTATGGTAGTTAACCTGGGAACTTTTCTACCCAAAAGCTTCTTTGGTTTAGCAGGGACTGAATCTTATATTTGAGCCTTAAGTAATATGTGTGCAAAGAAAATATTCTTTATGATGTTTTGAAAACTGTTAGATTCAGTGTTTCTTTCAAGGTCAGGTTTCGAAGCAAATAAAACCAAATTCCTTTCTGCTGCTGTCAGTGACTTCACAGTGAAGTTCCTTTTATGTCTCAAAAGGCAGATTTTTTTTGATTGATGCTGAACACACAGCGCTTAAAGAAAGAATGGGTAAGATTTCTGTAATAGGAGCAAACAATTGGGAAAGCTTCCGTGTGTTGCTGTCTAACTGTACCTCACCCTCGCTCTGTGACAGACTTGCTGCTCCCAAATTACTTGATAGAGGGAAGTCATCTGTACCACATTCAATTTTGTTAAAGATGAGGACTTTAGAAACAAAAATAAAAAGTTCTTCTGAGTCTTCATCTTTGAAGTAAAAAAAAAAAAGATGCATTGGGCACCACAAGGATTTTGTCTTATGGTGTATTTGAATTATAATACGATATTAAACTGTTGAGGCTAACTAATTTAATGTGGGAGTCCAGCATTCTGATTGTAAAAGCTGTGTCTGCAAAATTACAGTTGTGTTTTGGCAGCAAAGGATTTCTCTAGAGGTAGACAATCGGTTGATAAGCAGACCTGCAAAAAGGTCGGGTTTCGTTAGTGTAAGAGGGGTGGATGGTGGTAAACTGGTACTGTGTTCTGCTGAAGAACCATGAATCTACTTCAGCATTTCTGGAGTTTACCGTGTGGCAGGAATGTTTCGTGACCGCTTCAGCGTTTGCAGCACCGTTTCCACTGCTGTGGAAAATATTTGAAAAGCAAGAATATATGTTTTGAAAAACATATATATTTGAACATAAATATTTGAAAAGCAAGAATATATGTTTTCCAGAAATAAACAATGTGTTTTGAATGTCTTGCAGTAAGTCACTACCTGATTCTACTAAAATAATTGCAGGATCAGAGAGTACTGTGATAAATTATTTTTTTTTTCTTAACATATTAACTTTGTGTGATTTTTTTTTTTTTCCTCCTAATATTTTCATTTAAATTCTCATGGATGTAATTACTTGTGGGCCCAGCCCTGGATGATGCTGAACTCTTAAGTATGCCTTCAATTCAAAGCCCGCGAGACAGGCTGTTGAAGGGAGAATCATTAAGTGCTTTGCTGGATTGAAGTGGACTCAAGTGTTCAGCTCTCAAAGGACTGAGTCAGTAAAGATCACAAGAACAGACCTGTGACTTCTGCTAATGTAAACTTAAAATTGCATCAGTATATTTCTCGGTTTTAAAAAAGATGTTAAAAAATGTTTGTCCTTGTCTTGATTTTAAGAAGCTTTATCTAAGTAAGCATTTGATTTTTCTCTTAATTGCACTGCAGAAAGCTATGGAATAGATGAAGGTAACAGGAGACCCTTTACCCATCCCTGTATGCTTGCAATTTGGAATGATGTGGAATTTTTAAGTTTACTATTCACTTTCATTTAATAAACAGTATTTATTTATAGTTAAACTAGTTAGCTTTGGGATTTTAAAGAGGAAAATGCAGTACTTAAAGAAATTAAAAAGGCATTTATCACTTTGTTATCCAGCTCTAGATGACATTATTTCTGTAGTGTTAACGAAGTCAAAATCATCATTCATGACATCCTAAGCTGGTTGATTACATTTTTTTTCTCTGAATAATACAAGTAGAGGTGAAAACATATACTGTACATGCTTTTCTGCTATTCCTGAAATATTTTGCCATGTCTGCTAGAAAATAAATTGCAAATGAAGTGATTCAATTGCAATTGATTAAATGTTTTGGTGAAGTACTGAGCCATTTTTTTTAGTAATATTCTCAGTCTATTAAAGCACAAAGTTAACAAAATTGCGTAAGTCCACAAAACATCTCAATTTTACTTCAATTACACACTGATAGAGGTTTAGTACGCTCAAAATTTTGCTCTTTCATTTTATCTTTATTTGCCATGCTCTGGTTCCTGTATTTTTGTCTTGCAGTTACCTCTTTAAAAATTCTCCAGGCTCATTTGGTGGTTCCAAAATCTAAAATACCGCATAGTGGAGTTCTCTTAAACATATAAAGCGATGTGTGCTAAGGCTGTATTTAATATAATTGGTATTGCCCTAGGCTATTTGTATTGTCTTTTACTAGGCTACAATTAAGAAGGATTCAATTACTGCATTGACATAAATAATGCATAGTAGTTCATTTAGCAAATTAGATTTCACAATTCCTTTTTCATTGCTTTGAGTCAAACGTTTAAGAGGTTTCCACTGTGCGTATACAGCATTTGTATAGGTTGGTGTGCAGCAAATGTTAATCTTAGTTATTCATATGTGAGACATTTGAGTGACTTACTTTGAGTTTTGTATCTTGTGGATTATTTCTTTGCCCTTCATCAGAAATTTGATATTTTAAGTGCATTATATTCTTATAGCCAGAGATTATGAAATTCAAAGGGAGAGAATTGAGCTGGGGCGCTGCATTGGTGAAGGACAGTTTGGAGATGTACACCAAGGAGTTTACATGAGTCCGGTAAGCCTCACTTCCGAAATAAAAATGGACAAACAATAAAACCTTTCTAGTTAAAAAATTAAAGAATAATAATAATAAAATGTATTCTTTAGATGCCTTGGTCTGAGTCTTCCAGAACAAATAAAAATCAACTTTGTGATTTATTTTTCAGCATAATCAGCATGTAGAGAGTATATCCCATGTTTTAGATAAGCAGAAAAGCTCCAGAGTAGTTTAGCTGCTCCTGTATCCCCGTTTCTTACAGCTTGGGAAAGGAATCAAAAGAGCCAAATAAATTATTCAGGACTGTACCAAAGCCAATGGCTGAGTCGAATTTAGCGGTCATTGCTTGCAACCCCGACCACACACTTTATTCTTTGTTTTGAGCGTCTCCAGGCATGGTACGCACGCGTCCCTTTGGCCGTACTCCCTATTGAGCGTTCAGTGCTTTAAAACCTTTTCTGAAGTTTAAAACAGTATTTATGGGCGTTCAGCCTGAGTTGGGTTTAGGTTCAGTGCTCAGTGCAGACACTACCAAGTGTCCCAGAATAAGCTAATCGAACTGTGCTGAAATACGGAGAAGAAATTTTAGTCTGTTACGCTGGAAGGGCAGTAGCCTACAACAGAGGGACAATAATGTTAAACAAATGTGTCTGTTTCTCCAGTGAGCATCTCACTAGATCTCTCACAAAGAAGCTTGTATGTTAATAAAGTTACTACTTTTTCCTGAAAGAAAAGTTGCAGAATACTTGGGCACTGAACCAGCAAAACCTCAATGCACAAAAGTCACCTCGGTGAAACTGGTGAGGTTGGCGGGACTTGTGTCATTTAGACTGGTGCTTATGTGTTTTTGTAGCCTGCAGCTAGAAAAATTAAGATTGCAATTTAAATGGATGAAAAATTAAGTTTGTGGGGAAAAAGCAAGAGAAAGCTGAAAAATTATTTAATTTCAACCAGTGTTGAGCATATAATAAACTAATTTTGCAAGTGTAAAATGAAGATTTATTTCTCATTTGAAGAAATTAAGTGTCTGGGTTTTCGATAGATGAAGTAATAATTCATGTGGACAACAACCTAGTTCTACCTTCAGAAGCGGTATTTCGTAGAAACAGCTGGTTACGGTCCTGGGCTCAGTGGATTAAATAAATAACTCTTTAATGCAATACTTAATAAATAAGGATGAATGTTATCTATTTCAGGCAAGTTTGAAGTCTGCTCTGATACCTTCATTTAGAAAAGCAGATCTGGTATACTTTACCTTAAGGGAGATTCTTATTTTTCATTTAATTCTGTCCAAGTTAACAGGAGTGCTTGAGGAGTAGTGTTCACTGAACTTGGGGCACAGTGGATAAACCTAGTGCGCTGTAAAACCAATTAAAGACCCCTTTTCTTAGGGACTGTTGTTTTGAAAATGCTGTGTCTCTCCGTTCTTTTTCTTGAATTGGAAAACAGATTTTATGCAGTCATCCTGTGTCCAGTATGAGTTTTTTTAAATGGCAACCTGCTGATTACTTTTATTGATAAAACTTTACTACGTTTAAGACACTTGAATATGTGAAGGGAAAACAGAAAGGTATTATTGTTAAAAATGTACTAGGCGCAGAGCGTAACTTACACTTTTGGAAGAAATCTTACAACAGATAAAAGATTAGTTACAATAACATGACAGCGTTTCCATCCTTGCGTGTATCCAGCTCGCATGCAAAAATCCAGGGAAGATTTCTGACCCCTTGTTCTGCTAGCTCAAATTTGAATCTGAAAAATACATTTATCGCTCTTCGTTGCACTTGTAAGGACCGTGCAGCATCTACGTCTTCTCAAATGCTGCTTACTACTAGATACTACTGAAATATCACAACCGGTCTGTATTTACAGGATACTGAATGGAAAATCTATAGATGCATATAGGATCCTGTTGCTCAGATGTAAGCAACTCAAATAATACAGACCTTAAAGGCTGATTTAATGTGGGATTAATCCAGAAGCGTCACTTAGAATAGTGTTTGCTGCTCAGTACGCAGAGTGTTGCCAGCCTGATATATCCTTACTGGTGTCAGCAAAATCCCGATATCAGGCTTTTTCCTATATTCGTTTTGCAAAATGGAGTCTCTGCTGGTTGCAGGCACTGAAACTCTTCCTTTTGATGCTAATGTTGGTTATGAGATGTTTCAAAAACTTTTATCGGTCACAGCAGGAGAGGGATTGGTCTCGCTGGCCTCCAGGGGTGTCAGCCAGTGTTGATTATTGAATCCTGATTTCGAAAGGAATAAAATCTTCTTAATTTGCCACCAGTTTTTCAGTCATCTTATGGGTATGTTTATGTATGAGAGGAGGCTTTAATCAATATTTTCCTGCAAAGTCTTTGAAGAGCTATGTTGTGAGTAACTTTAAAAACAGACATTTAAGCCTGAAAAATATAAATCTTATTCTAATTCTCATAATGTTTGTCTGTAAAAATAGATTTAAAATAGAGCAAACATAGAACATAACTCTTTGTTAACAGAAGAACACACCTTCAGCTCTCCCTGCTCTTAAAAACTAGGGGAGGACGTACATTAACCCTGTAGCCTTTCAGGGTAAGGTTCGCTTGTAATCTTTCCGTTAAACAACGCACAATTCCCAATTTCCCAGTTGGAAGGAAGGCATACTAGTCCTTGAGCAGGCCCGTACCTCATGTCGAAGCTTAATTTTAAAACACTTCAGCTGCTTTCAACCCATTAAGAACTTGTATGAGTGACATCTGAGCAGCATGCATTACTGTGGGGATACTCTATGTTGTAAAAATGCCATTTTCTGAGTAAGTCACTTCGGAATACTAGTGAAGCTCGAACACGTAAAGCTGCTTTTCGGGAGAAAAACGCTTGCAGTTTCTCTGTGCTGTCTGTAACTTATGGAAAGGCTATTTGGAAAATACACCAAAAAACACACCAAAGCAAGAGAAGATGAAAGATGCCGCCTAAACTAAGAGGCCTCCTGTGGGCTGTCTCGGGGCTTCTCATTTTTCAGTAGTCAGAGGATAAGTAATCAACTGGTAAAATCTGTTTCTGATTTTGAATGTGCTCTGTTTAACTCGGTTTTAAGCCCTTGATAAAACTGATGGTGAAGCTGTTATGTAAAGTTTTTGTTTGCTATGCCTTTGTAGCTTGAGCTCAAAATTATAGCCAGTCTTCACCCTGCAAGAGCCCCAAAAAGTCCTTTATTTGGCTTTCCAGGTTGCTTGCTCGCATAAGCCAAGTGTGGTTTTTTAGGCATATATCTACTTGTTCTTCTGCTTTTGCTAAATATTGTCAAGAGTTTACCGTCCTCAATAACACAAAAACTTTACAGTACTATTCAGTTAAACTTACTGTCTTTTGTCATAATTTGTGTACAGTTTAACAGTTTAAAACAGATTAAGTATTTCCTAGGCACATTAGACGTAAACGTTGTACACTAGGTGTCTCGATTATAATAATACTTCAACACTGAAGCTTGCAAAATGTAATTTCTTAACTAAAGATATTTTAGTTAATAGTCATTTTCTCTAAAGCGGTTTTGCTCGAATGTTAGCGGGCTTAGCGTTTGGTGGGCTGTTTTTGAGTTATTTCTCAATAATGTCTTTCAGGAAAATCCAGCTATGGCTGTCGCAATCAAAACATGTAAAAACTGCACCTCAGACAGCGTTAGAGAAAAATTCTTACAGGAAGCCTGTGAGTATTAAAATACTTCTTTTGGGGTAGCTTCGTAACTGGTCCTTGCAAAGACTGCAGCCATCTGTGCCAGGAACTTCTGATACTAATGTAAATCTTGTTATTAATATATAGCATGACCTTTTTCTCTCCTGCAATATGTGCCAGAAAGACTGCTTTACATCCTTCTATTGCCCATGTATATGACTGTATGTGAGGGGTTTGATTTTTTTCTACTTTGAACAGTGATATCTGACTCCTGTAAGGCTTCAGAAACAGTTTTGGAATATTAGAGATCTGATCCTCTCTTTCCTTTCCCCTACTGAATTAAAAAAAAGGTAGCGCTTGTTTCAGTTTATTACTTTAGAAGGTCGGGTGGTCGTCTTTGTTAACAAGGCTGCTAAAATTGTCAGGTCTAAGATCTGTTTTGAAAATTCAGAATTAAAAATTATGATAGAATAAACCAATTTTCTAAGTAATTGCCCACAAATACTGCATTCCCCGGTACGTTTCATACATGGAGGAAGGCTTTTTGCTGAGATGAATGCTAACAGAAAACTTCTATAAGAATGCTATAGTTACTGATTTCTCTGCTGTTTGGTTTTGTAAGCAAATTAAGATATGAGACTGAGGCCTATTATCCTTTGCTATTGTATATCTGTAAATCTTGGAAAGGTATTGTATTATATCAATAAATTATTTGGTTATGGCCAGATGTTACCGTATACTTTTATTCACTATTCCTTTGTTCGGGGATTTTTTTTTCTAATTGTTCAGAATCTCCGTTCATAGCTAATGGCTTCTTATTTTTGGATGTCAGATTTTTCTTAAATTACTATAATTTTTTCCATTACATTTCTAGCTGTTGGAAAAGTAAATACCATTGCTTATAGTAATAACTTAGCAGTCAAAGGTAGGCTGCTGTCTCTTAACAATGTAGAAAATAATTGCTCATTTAATGCTCCTTATTATGCATTGAGTTTGACAGATTAGGAAATGCCAACATAGCAGACAGATAAATAGTGCTTTTCAATTTTGATTTAATAGTTTTGCCATTTCTTCATTCTTTTTTTTATTCTAATTCCCATCTGTTACCTTTCTCTTGTTTGCGTCCAGATTGCAAACTCTCTCGGAAGATGCTGACTTCTGGTTTTTAGGAGCACTCTGGAAAAGGCCCAAATACAGTATCTGGCTATTTCACTGAATAAATAAATTTATATTGGGAATATTAAAATATATTGGGGTTATAGTTGTTCGCTCGTGGTGGACTTTTCAATGCTGAAAAGATTTAGTATGTATTCTTGCAAGGAGGAACATCTCAGAGTAAAAAGCAGTTGAAAGAAGATGTTTTTACGAGCAGCACGTGTCTCTTCATTCCTGCCCGCTTTTGCGTGGCAGTGCATTACTATTAATGCATTTGTGTATGCTAAAATACAAACCACCTGACTTGGGGAGATTTTTGTTGACCTTCCACTGGCTTTTGGGTAAATTGCTTCTTTCTGCAACTAGTGCATTCCTCTTGCCTTTAGAAGCTGGATGGCAAAATGGTATAATAACTGTACTACCTTTCTGAATTTGTGAGTTTGTCGGCTAACATTGATGGAATTCGTTTCTGGGAAGTACGTTCCAACAATGGAGTATTTTATGTTTAAAACTGGTAAGACAATATGATATAAACTATTTGTGTTATTTGCCTTTCTGTTGCTTTGCCTTTCTGTTGCTTTGATAATTAAAACTATTCCTTCTTCATTTTTACATTAATGAAGAAACATTTCCAGGTTATAAAACGTTGTGAATTGCATTGGGTAAGATTAGCACAAGAAAACCCTAAAACCAAATAATTGGGGTTTGTTTGGAATATACACTTTACTTACCGAGATTTTAATACTAACATTGGGTTCAAATAAACTAGTTTAGCAATGCGTACTTTTTCAAGGTGACATAAATAGCTTCCTTCTCTGAAGTTCTGTTTACTTCAAAAAGAGAAGAGGGGAAATGAATGATTTAGGAATCTAGCTTCAATTCTGTGTAGTATTTCAGCAGTTGTTGCCCATTTGACATTTCACCACGATATTTATTCCTTTTTATTAATGCGTTAAGCTGTGTCATCGATAGGGGTGTTTGTTTTACTGATTTTTTCTTCTGTATTATTCATAACATATTCTTTAAAATATTAATGTTTTATCTTAAGTTTCCCCATATAAGTTTCTTTGCAGGAAAATATGTTATTGAACTATTATAACACTAGGTCTTATAAACATCATTGTCCAAGAATTTTTCTTGGGATTTGTGGTGTTGGAAGATGTGTTGGTTATACGGCTGCTGTGTACCAGTGTACAGAAGTAGAATTCAGAGCTCATCGGGATAAGAATCCAAAACCACCTGCTGGTTCTGGCTTGTGATTAATTAAAAGCCATAAGGTAGCGTTTTTTATTCTTGTTCAGCATAAGGCGAACTGAAACAGACTTTCCAGTTTGGTAATTACCGTGTATTTCTGTTGACACTACAAACTGTAGATGTGCAAAAGACACTACTTCATGGTTAAATTAAGGATACCTGTCAAGATTAAATTAAGGATGTTTGTCATGCATATGTTGGAAGAGAATAACTTCATCAGAGGACTGATGTTTCATTTAACCTACCAAACACGCCTCCCCAAAACATTAATAAGCACGGCGAGCAGCTCCAGTGCCAGCGTGATCCAGAGCGGAGCGGAGGATCACGGTGCACAGGGGATTCTCCTGAACCAGGACGACTTCGGGGTTGTGGAGAGAGCTGGCAACTGTCGCGAGAGCGGCTGACGAGGCCTGGGCAGGGCCAGGAGTGACCAGGACCGACCCCTGCATCTGTAAAAGGCAGAGAAAGACTTTTTTCCAAGGCCTGTAGTGACAGGACAAGGGGTAACGGTTTTAAACTAAAAGAAAGTAGGTTTAGATTAGATATAAGGAAGAAATTCTTTGCTCTGAGACTGGTGACGCACTGGCCCATGTTGCCCAGAGAAGTTGTGGCTGCCCCATCCCTGGAGGTGTTCAAGGCCAGGTTGGACGCGGCTTGGAGCAACCTGGGCTGGGGGGAGGTGTCCCTGCCCAGGGCAGGGGGGTTGGAACTCAGTGATCTTTAAGGTCCCTTCCAGCCTAAACTGTTCTATGAGTCTATGATTTGTATGTCTTATTGCATAAAATACACTGTGACTGCACTGCTGAGACTGAAAAGTTAATTAAGTCACATGAAAAATAAAATGAGATGTGAACATAGTGATTAAATGAGATTTTTGTCTATGCCATAAATTGACACACGTTTTTCCCAGACATTGAATTAAACATACCACTTTCTCCTTCCTCTTTCAGTAGAATGGCACAGGTTTGCATGGTCGTGCATTATGTTAATTTATGTTATGCTCAATCAGCGCAGAAGAGCTGGAGAACCTGACTTGACTTGCACCTTCCACAGCAGTTTACTAAAGCAAGCAGTACTTTGTACTGCCCGCAGAATCTTAAATGACCAGACATTATTGCTTCCAAGCAGTTGTTTCAAGTCCTGCAGAACTGTGATTGGATTTTCTGGTTATAGACTAAATCCTTCTTTAACTGATTTTTTTATTTTTATCAAAAAAAAAAAAAGGTTTTATGTAACACACCAACTTGTTTCTTTTCCTTTTAGTAACGATGCGTCAGTTTGATCATCCTCACATTGTGAAGCTCATTGGAGTTATCACAGAAAACCCAGTTTGGATAATCATGGAGCTGTGTACACTTGGAGAGGTATGAAAAATCCTCATGCAACTTTGGTCTTCTCTCTTTAAGCTCACAGATACCTTTCCAACAGACTAAAAAAATCACTTCTCAGTACTAATGCAAAGGCACTCTCCTCGAACATGATATCATACTTATTTGTAGGATTATGGACTCAGAAACAGGAGTGGCAGAATTTGACCTGACTCCTCCACTGAGGGAACTGCATCAGCTCATACCAAAGTGATTTAGTCATAGTTTTCAGAGAACTTCAGTTGCTCTTCCAGAGTCAGAGCATGACCGTGGGTCAAGATGATGATAATGCACTATCATTTCAACAGCATTTGCAAACATACCTTCTAGAAGTGAAATTATGTGGCACATCTTTTATTATTCCTGAGTAATAGTGCGTTTTCCCTTGGAACACTGAATTTCTTAGGGTTTCTTTCTGGACAGTCTCTGCAGCAGAGACCCTAGATAAGATTACTTTCCTCATTATTATGTCTTTTTGGATGAGAGGTTTAAACAAAACTAGCTCTCGTTTTTTTTAATCGATTTGTTTTCTTTGAGCTACGTGTTTCTGAAAACGTGAGCTGCAGTAATATTTCATTGCGTTGTAAAGTAGTCATTGTAATTATCAAACTGCAGTATGTTGTCCAAGAAAAAAAAAGGCAGAAAAGTCTGTAGTGAAAAAGTAATTTTCTGCCAAAAAATGGCAGATTTCCTTTCCAGTGCCCAAATCACTTTTCAAAGCCTTGTTTTAATTTATAAAGAGACTCTAGTGCTCCCTTCCATTAGGTCTTAACAGCCTTATACTAGGAATACAGCTTATGAAGATTTGCATTTATATTGGCCACTCTGAGCTAAATCCAGGGTTTTTTAAGAAACGTAGGTTAAAATTAATGCTTCCAAGACATTGCTGATCCAATCGGTGTTCGAATTGGCCATGTACTGTTTGGTTGTGAAATTATTTAGGTTGAAATCTTCACAAGGAGCCTGAAAGCAGTGCACAAAACATTTTTTTTTGTTTGGCTAACAATTTGAGATATGCCTTGTTCAAGTTCCTTATTTTTTTGTCCTAATTTCTTTCCTTTTTTTCCTTCTTTGTGCAAAAAAAGTTGAGATCATTTTTGCAAGTAAGAAAATACAGCTTGGATCTGGCCTCTCTGATACTCTACGCTTACCAGCTTAGCACAGCTCTTGCCTACTTAGAGAGCAAAAGATTTGTACATAGGTAAGATTTTATACATATATGTGTGTACGTGTATATTTTCATATGTAACTACTTGAAATTTTAGGGAATAAGAGGTGTCTTAGATTACCAGATTTTTGACTGGCAGCTGGATAACGCTTGCTCAAGTGAAGACAAAACGCTTACAACACACAGTTGGATTCTTTGAAGCCTTCCTTTGGTGTTTCCTTTACTTGACTTAGGATGAGTGTGTAGCAGCAATACATTGAAACTCCTAAAATTCACTTACCTGTTTTATGTCCGTCTCCATATTAGTATGTAATTTTTTTTCAGAGGCTGCCACCAAAATTACACCCTTTTCAAGAGTGACACCTGCTGGCCCACTGCGAGATTGACTCGGAGATGGTGCCGGATTTCAATCAGAATAGATTTCAGCTGAATTGTTGCTTTGTGGTTACAATATTTTTGAAAGCTGTGAGTCAGCTGCAATCTTCCAAATGCAGAAAAGCAAAACAAGGGGCAGCCATCTTCTTAAGTAAAGAACAGAGGAAACAAAATATCTATAAAATACAAGTATTTGCTTAACCAGAAAGCGAACCTAAATTTCCTTCCTGGTGTATTTTGAATTTTATTCCCTTGAATTTGAACATGAGCTTTCTGGGGAGAAGAGACTGGCTTTAGCCGCTTATTGTGTGCAATTAAAGGTTCACAGCACTCCATTTATCATGTTCATTTTGAATATGAGTGTTTTATTTGTATCTAAACACTTCAAATTCTGTGTATGTCTTGTATATGTTGTACATACCTGCACGTACATGTAAGTTAGGTATGTGTATATATATAGATATGTATATAAAACCAGTGTAAATAACAGAGCCTTACAGTTGTTACAGATACTTGAATTTTGGCCAAGTAGCTGCTTATTTTAACTCTAGCAATCAAATTTCAAAATACAACTTAGTCATACTGTACTGAAATGGGAGAAAGTAGCACCGCTCAGGTTGCTGTACTTACTTCACTGCTCAGAGCTAAATCTGTCAGTACTTAGTCAGGCCTGAAATCCAGAATCAACAGACACATAAGGCAGGTTGTCTCACCTGGGAAACGGCAAGAGAAAAATGCCTAAGTCTTTCCATCATCCCTGTGGCATCACTAAAAACTGAGCTCCTTATTAGGAAGCCTCTTACAGGACTGAGATCCTAAACCAGTTCCTTACCTTTGCAGGGTCAGGAGGCAGATTTTCTTCTTTTCATCAGCTCTAATTGCTAAAAACTTTTAGCCTGTGATATTTAAATAGATGAAGAATAAAACTTTTTCCTCTGATCTTGACATTGACTTTTGGACAACACCTATTTACTCATAAGGATCAAACGTACCGCCGCATTTCTGCAAGCTTCTCAGAATGAGGAGACAAATGTGTAGTCATCTTTTTCTGTACGTGCACACCCAAAGCTTGACTAGAAAAATAATTCGGTCCTTTGAAAGGTGTTTGATATTTCTGGGCCTTAATAATTTTCTTCAAATTACGTTTCACCACTTTTAAGTTTTTAAGTTACTAGACATAACGTCTGCTCTCTTTGGCAGGGATATTGCTGCTAGAAACGTGCTGGTATCTGCCACTGACTGTGTGAAATTAGGTGACTTTGGTTTATCCCGATACATGGAAGACAGTACTTACTATAAAGGTAAGCTGACGCTCTGGGTCCTTCTTGCAGGCCTGCCAGAACACAATTGCTTCTCACAATAGTGAGTTTGTTGTCAAAAGGAATTAACAAGATTTTCTTGGTCTAGATGTTGTGTGTATACAAAAAGGCAAGCTATTCAACAATTTAATAGATGGCAGTAAATTCCTACACGTACGCTTAAGAAGAAGAATGACAAGGTCTGATTTAAGTTGAAAAAAGTAGGAAAATCATGTGTAAGTAAAATTCCACTTTTTAGGACAAGCTTATAGTGCTTTCTCCATCTTTAGGAGATTTTCCACATTTGAGTCTTGAGATAATACTCATATTCACGGCGTAATAAAAGGCAGCCTACAATGACTTCAAGGTTTCCTACGGATAAATTTTGAGTGTGTGCTGTCATTGTGTGCTGCATACTTCAGATGCCACTGGACTAGGGAGGTTCGGTAGAAAAAAGTCTTTGCAGCCTACTTTTTCCCCCATTTTGGTTGGAATACTGATCTGAAGTGGCTTCAGCAGCTGTGAGATGTCCTGCAGTGCCTGATAGATGGGAGATACAGCAGGAGAACAGGGATTGCATATAGGGTAGCAAACAGCAGCATTTTATATCTGGTGGATATTATGAAACTGTGTATTCATAAATCTAATCTTCAATATATTTCTAGTTTCAGTCATATATTTTAAAATACCCTTTATCTGTCCCCTTACGTTCCACTATGTTTCCTTGTTTCGTTTGTCTCGTATCACTGTGAGCTACATACCACCGTTTTAGCTGCTGAGAGGAAAAGGGGAATACTTTTGACATGATCATTTTTTTGTTGTGCTCTTGGCGTTTGTTTTTGAGGGCTTTATTGGGAGGTTTGGGGGTTTATTTAGCTTTTTGTTGGTTCTTTTTTCTGTTTTATGTCAGGGCAAACAACCTACCCTTTTTTTATGAATCATTTAAAAACATCTGCTCCCTTGCTGCGATTTTGTGACCGTTTCAGATTTGGTGCCAGTACCTTCTTAACTGCAATAGTTGCATCTTGAAATAAGAATAAACTTAAAACTTGTAGGAGTTCAATCAGTCTGATTATTTAGGCAAAGTGCTGCTCTTCTCTGTACCTAGCGGAACAAAGTCTGTGTTTGAGCTCAGCAGTAGGGATAAAAGCCTGCCTTGTCTTGCCTTCCCTGTAGCTTCCAAAGGAAAATTACCTATCAAATGGATGGCTCCAGAGTCAATCAACTTCCGACGGTTTACCTCAGCTAGCGATGTGTGGATGTTTGGTGAGTGAATACCAAATGGTGGGGTTTCCCAAGTGTCTTGATGGAGATGTTTTGTTTTGACTGCTTGTAAATGAATAATTTTCAGATATTTGGCAGTGGGTTTACTGTACTGTCTGAAAATCCAGTTTCTTCCAGCACTTTTTCCATCTCTGTATTTTTCTTTCCTTTTTTTACTCAGTAAGCCTAGAGTTTCATGTGCCTTTTGGCCTCTAGTAAGAAGCTGACAAAAATGAAGGTACAAGGAAATTAGGTCATAATCATAATGGACATGATTTTTCTTTACTGTCGTTTTTCCCTCTGATTTCTTTTTGTTATACCATTGTTGTTTCTGTTTCTATTTTATATTTTCACTTCTTTTTTGGTGATGTGCCTGTTTCCTTGCTTAGTACATAGATCAGCTTACATGATGTCCTGCTTCCAGATCTTTAACACGAAGTTCCCACTTACTTTATCTGTCATAGCTCCTTCTAGCTTACAAAATACGACCAGAAGCTGAGTAAAAATAAGGATAAATGGGAATGTCCTGAAGCCTTGATCTTTTTTCCCTAAATATGCAAGTTTTGATATGAATCTGATCACCTGTGCTCAGACTGGTCCAGACTGCTGGTCTGGACAGAGCAAAGATAGGCTGTGTAAAGGAACAAAGATGATGAGGTTTGAAATAAGAGCAGGACAAGTAAGGGTTCACCCTCTTTACAAAATAAAATTTGGAGCTTTTTAAGTGAAGGGTTTGTGAATTTCAGCAGGTTTATAATAGTTTGCAGAAAACTTGAGTACAGACAGACTTAGAACAATGAAGTCTGTGGAACATTCTGGCCAATCCTAAACTGACAGACCATTTTTCTCTTTGTGCTTTTAACATAGTTTCAACAGAAACTGTTTTATTACATAGTTTCAGCGCAAAAAATTTGGATCAATGCCAGCGTTAAAACACCCTCAAAGTGAAAATACACCCTACATGTCGAAACACGCCGGTTGGAACTAGTCAAAGGGAAAAGCAAACACAGCTCATTCTACTTCATAAAAAAAGTAGATTTGAATATGAGCAACCCTTCTGATTTACAATAGGTAGAAGGTAGCGCAATGTGAAGCCAGGCTGCCGTGAGCCAGCCGTGGGTCATGCTTCCTCATAAATAGTTCAGGTTGATACTGCGTGCGTAATCCTACTGCACATCACTCCTCTCTGCGGCCAGCCGGTAAGTCAGAACCGATTCTCTGGCTGTACGTTTCAGAAGAAATTCTGTCGTTTGGCTGTGCGAAATTGGGGTTTGTGTCTTTTTTTTTTTTTTTTGGCTCACACTGGGGAAAATTTTTTCGTGTGTGTTTCTCAGGTGTGTGTATGTGGGAGATCCTAATGCACGGGGTAAAGCCCTTCCAGGGGGTGAAGAACAATGATGTGATTGGGCGAATCGAGAACGGTGAGCGGCTCCCAATGCCTCCGAACTGCCCTCCTACCCTCTACAGCCTTATGACCAAGTGCTGGGCATACGACCCTAGTAGACGACCCAGGTTTACTGAACTTAAAGCACAACTCAGGTAGGGTTATACTTCTGAAAGGTTGTTTCCTTGTTCAGAAATATTTATTTTCACTGTATCTTCTGTTACAATATTTTCTTTCCTTGGAAATTGCAAGACACAGTGTATTAAACGTTACCTTCAGAAGGCCAGGCTGCTGGTACTCTTGGAAATCTGGACCTTACCTGTCAGAGAAAATTAGGCTAGGCAGTGAATTCAAATAACTGGAAATATGAATCACCTTTCTTTCCCAAGAAAAACTTCAGATTTTACTAGCTATCTGTTTATCATTTTAGCTATTTATGCTACAGTCCTTGGGGAGGGAAGTAGAAAGAATTCAAGAGTGATTACCTACCTAGTCAAACAGGCAATGTACAGTTTTGGGGTGGAAACGTATCCTTGCCTAAAGAAATGAACCATCAGGTGAGTGCTGCTGAAAGTTTTTTCGTAAAATGTGTAGCACACTAGTTGCCCCGTGGCAGCTGTGCCTGCACAATTGCGGAGCCTGCACTAAATGCAACGTCATTAACTAGAATTCCTTTGCCCTTTGTAATCCAGGATATAGTCTACCGTATGTTTATCTTGGAATAAATGTGAGCACACGCTTTTGAGACCAGTCTAAATTCACACCCTAGTTATTCTGCAATAATTTCTTCCAGTGTCCATACCTCCATTTCACCAGCCACAAAATGGGAGTGATATTTAAACTTTAAAACATCTCTGAGATATTGTGTAGACACATTTGGTATTTGTGACCACTTTGGGGATTTTGAGTGCTCAGTATCTATTTTGCCTAAGTCAATATAAACTTCAGACAATATCTAGGTATTATATGCTGTCAATCCACTCTTGCATTTGTTGTAATTCGTTGCCAAATTCTTCAATTTTATCTTACGTCTTGTTTCAGAGTTGTGCTTTGTGGCATGTTTTATTTTCATAATATTGTTGTCACTTGTTGTCATGGTAAAAGATAATTCACAGGTGGCTTTAAAAAAGGACAATTTTAATATAATTATGATGATGTTTCAGAGTCGCTGTGTGGGTAACTTAGCTGCCTTCAAGTTTTTACCTATTTCTTAAAATGTCATATGGTTCTGCCATCTGTTGCTCTGGGAGCTGTGGTGTAGGCTAATGATGTACATAGCTACAGGAAGATGTAGCCCTTCTCACAAAGAACTTATGCTGTTGACTGTGTGGGGTTAGCTGCAAAAGAAAGAATGTTGGTAGGGATTGCAAGGAAAAGATACGACACGGTTGTGTGATTTGCGTAATAGGTGGAAACTGGCCATTCACTTGCTTTTTCTTTTTTTTTGGGGGCTCTGGAAGAGTAGGATTCTTTTTTATTCGCTGTCACATTGTACTGATAATTTACAGCAGGCTGGCACAGAGATGGCTATGGTGCGTAAGCCCAGGCAGGGAGAGTATCTCACCAGCGAGGGAAGAGGGATGAGGAAATCCAGAGTAAAAGTAATTGTGTTGAGGGGTGAAATAAATGTAGGCTGTACTCAGACAGAGAGTGGTGGCAGGAACACTTAGAGCAGCTTGAGTCTGGAGGGGGAGAGGGGAAAAAAGTGAAAGATGTGGAACGATACCGCCAGATAAACAGGGTGGACCAGTGCCCAAGAGCCTGGCGCTCCTCAGAAATGCACAGCCGAAGGGCAAGAACCAACACTCATGACATGCAGCAAGGCAAACTCTCCTTAGTTACAAATCAAAATGTCTCCCAGTGTGCGTGGGTAAGCTCTGAAACAGGTCACCCAGAAAGACTCGGGAATTTCCATGCCGTGAGACTTTTCAAACCTTGGCTGGAAAAGGCTCCGAGCAACGTGAGCTCACCGTGTGTGGAGCCCGGCTTTACCCGGAGATCGCGCTCAGGACCTCCAGGAGTCCCTTCCAACCTAAACCATTCTCTGGTTCTACACAAAAAATGCGCCAAGGGGGGTGGTTTTTTGCCCCTCCAGTCGTGTTAGGAGATTTGGAGCTTTGTTTAGAGGACAGGCTTTCTCCTGGGGCCACAGCAACCCTAAAATCCAGTTTTTACTTTCTTGTCACCAGAGCGGAGAGTTTTCTGCCGCTCCAAGCTGGTGACCTTTTATCTCCTGGAAGTTAGGCAGCGCGGTCGTCCTTAGGGCTTCTTCACGCTGCTCCGCAGACAAGAGTCTCATTGGAAAGGTTGCCAAATCCCTTATGATGAGGCAATCTCAGGCAGCTAGGAAAGGTTGTGTTTCAAAACTCAAATTCCCATGAACTTGCAAAACCAAGCCGTTTCCCTGGTGGCTTTTTCTGTGTGGCGTGGCTGCTGCTCGTTCTGGATCCTAGCCAGGGTAGTCTTTTCAAGCTGAGGGCAGACTAGTCATTTGCTTGAAGCCAGTGATAGAGCACCGCACCGTTCCTCTCTGTTTTAATGAGGAAAAAGTCTCTAGGGCTTTGGGAAAAAACTTCTTTTCGGCATCTGAAATAGCACTGATGGGAGCATAAGCATTTCATGTGTTCTCTGTTTGTTATTTGATGTTTTTCCCATTTCATACTAACATCTGCTTTGCACAAACTTTATTTGCAGCTGCTTGTGCCATGCGAAGATGCTGATTTGTGTAGAATTTATATAGTGTTATTAGGGTAGTAATAAGGCCTGATATTTTATAGCATTTGATCTGTCCAAAGTGGATAGGGGTGAGTTAGTCTCCACAGCAAACACGGCAACAAATGGGTGGATTGCAGGTTTCCAAATTTAATTCCTCCTCTCTTCCTAGGTCCCTTTTTCAATTTGGGGAGATGGTAAAATTGAGAACAAGTCAGGAAAGTGAGGTGCTACCCTGCTGCTCCTGCGATTCTGCCACTGACTGGGCCAGAATTAGTATCTGTGGTATTTTAATCAGGAAGCATGTGTTACCGTGCTGGTTTTCCGTAGAAGAGATTTTCAGTCTTACACTACACTGTAAATAAGAAGCCCTTTGCAAAGTGTTTAACGTACCCAAATCATGCGATATCACTTTTACAGCATTTCCCTTCAGAATGACTCCTAGCCACTTACTGTAACCATACACTTACTATACTGTAATTGTGCACTCTTATAACCATACGCTATCTCCTACGTGTGTGTATTATAAAATCTAATCTGTCCTTTGCTATGTTCAGTATGCTGCGGGTGTGCATTGCTAAGGTAGCACCAGTGTACTCACAGGTTTTCTTATAAGTCAGCTCCTGGGCTTGTGCTTGTGAGTCGCGGTGCCCTGAACGTCCCTTTGGTTGGTAATTCTGTTAAAACTGGGCGATTTTTTGCGTTGGAGGTTAAGTTGGATTTTAATTTTGATATTTTAAATTAATGTAATTGCATGACATTTTTCACTGCATCATTGAATTAATTTTATATAAAGTACCTGTTGCTAATGTTTTCTCTCCACTAAAAATAGCAAAATAAAGAGCAGTTGTATCGCTGCTGTGGTAAGAGGGTCAGTCCGGCCCTCTGTTGGTCACTGATGAAGCAGCACAGGTTTTAACAGAGTGGGTGACCCCACTAGGATCCCAGCGCTGGACATCACATATTAAAAAGCTCTAAAAGGAATGGAAAAAAAAAAACAAAAACGCAAACAACAAAACAAAACCAAAAAGAAAAATAATAAAAAAAAGACTTACGCTTTTAAAGTCTGTTTTTATGACAACAGTAAGATAATTAACTGATGAAAACTGGACTTGAACCTTTTTGTGACTGCATTTGATGTAGATCTTGACGTTGCTTGTAAATACAAGAAACAAGACTGGTAAGAGTGAGGTAGTTTGAGTCCTCTCCTTTCATTGCACCCTGCCAAAAAAATATTTTAGCATGTACCTGAAATACACGATGGAGGTTGCAGAATGCTTCGTTAGCCTTTTGCTCTTTAAGAGTGACCATTAGGAATAATCTCCATATGAAAGTGCTTTTAAATTAGGGCAGTGTGGGAAAAGCGTTCGTCTGCATCCAGCTTTGCGTTTCTGATGGCCAGAGACCACAGAGAGAAAAAACGAAGCTGCTCGTTCAGGGTCGGCATTTACCGTTGGTTCCCGTACCACCATAGCGGCAAACGCTAGTCTCGCTGCGCCTTTTGGAATACATACAGATAATGGGAATAAGGATACATTTTAGTATTTCAGATAAACTTAGGCTCCCACTGAATGTTTCCTTTTCAGTGTCACAGGCCAATTTCAGTAAAAAGGTTCTTTGTAAATGAAGTAAGTTTATCAATTATGCAAACTTCTAATAGTTGAGATTTTTCATCAGATCTAACCTAACCAAGAAGAGGAGTTAAGTTTGTCTGTACTACCACAAGATTTGCTAGGGAAATCATATGAATAGAAATACTTCTATGCTCGCTTGCCTGCTGCTAAAAATATGTGCAGTTTGGGAAAATATGCCTAAATCTGACTTTCCTGACCTTCTGCAAATTCTAATAAACTGTTCAGAATACTTAAGCAGCTGCACTGAGAAAAGGTCAAAAATATCTCTTGGCACGCTTTTCCTCCATCTATGGATCGGTCTTCCCTTTGTAAAAACAAAGACGTTTCTGTGAGTCATTTATATTCTTTGTGTTTTTTCGAGTAACGCTTCTCTGAGGCATTTCTATTTTATATTCTTGTCAGCAGTACTCGAGGGCATCCAAGTGCAAATTCTGCTGCAGCCGATCAGCCCTTGACTGGGCTGCTTACTGGGTCGCTGGGGAAAGGACCTCGCGATGGCACAGGCGACGGGAGAGCGGGGTGGCACGAATTAGAGTTGTAAGGCAAAAAGCTGAGCCTACGGTACAAAAACCGGCTCGTTTCAGTAGAAATTTGTCATTTCCAGTGATGTGATTAAGTTGATGGTATTGTATGTAATACCAGGACGCGACAGATAATACGGCTTTGATAGCAAGGCGGATAGGTATTGGCGTTTCATTCCTTTTTATGGAAAAAACAGGACTGTGCTGTGACAAATTGTACCCGTGGCTCCAAATTGTCCATAAGCCATCTCTAAATTTAGTCAGCTGCTTTTAGCCGACTCATGTTCCGTTCTTTTGCTCAGATTAGAGCAACTGCTGTATCAACAGCTTTGTTAAAAATCTGTATTTTATTCATGCAGTGTCGGGGTGGATTTTTTTGTGTTGTTGTGTTGTGGATTTTTTTTAAACCTCGAGGTATTTCTTGAAAGATCAGAATCACGATCCATGGCTATGGGTGCATGTTGGCTCATTTCTCGTGTTACATAAAAATGCATGCCGAGTATCTGAAGCGTGACCTAGCTTTAAAGCAGTGGGGTTTTTGCTAGTTCTTCATGGGTTCAAGTAGGAAATATTTCATTGTCCTTATTCCGAAGGAAGAGAAAGGTGAAATAAAAAATTCTTCTCTTTTTAGTTCCCTCCGTTGGGCTGTAGCTGTGTTTCCATGGTAGTTATATCAGGATGACTTTTGCAAATAACTTGTCTGATTTTGTTTTTGTTCCACATTCTTCTGTTACTTCAGCAATGATGGATTGAAATTGCAGCACTACTTATAAACTTGGTGTAGCTGCAGTGAGACCAGATGACTTCTCTGCTTTATAGAAGTGGCACANNNNAGTTCTCGTCTCCAACCAAGCAGGAATTTATTCTTGAAATAAGCAGTAAAGTTCCAAGATTAGAATAGATCGCTGTAGTTGATCTCATCCCCTGTATGAGTAATTCTGGGTGGTTATTTAGCAGACTGAAGAGGAGATTATAAACTCAGAACCTAGCTTTTTTTCTGGGAAACTCTTGAGTGATAAAGAAGCTGAAATAGCTTCTTTACAGGATTATCTTTACACTGGGGATAGAGATACGTAAATACTCTGCCCTACTCACATCTCCAGACTGTCCATGTAGCGTGCGGCTCCAGCGAATTTGCAGCTCTCTATTTCAAAGCTTCATTCTGAGTATTTTTCAAATGGCAAATATCCAACATTAATAATCCACATAGCAGAACTGGGAGGAGGCTGCTGTGGGGGCAGCAGTATCACGTTGAACTTCAAACAGTCTTTTTAATAGTGAGAACAGTGGTAAGTAGCGAACGAGTTTTACTGCTGTCTTGTGCTTTGTTGAAAATGTTGCCTTTTGACCTGAACGTTGAGAAGCTGAGGGAATACTGTCAGATATTTCTGTTTTGCTAAATTAGTTTGCTGAATGTGTTCCTGGTTAGGCTAAAATGCAAGAGCTGAAGACGTAGTATTTAAAATGTTTTTTGACTGCTTTGTTTAAAAAAGAAAAAAATCCCAGTGATCTGAAGCTGCGTTAGGTTTCAGTAAAGAACATTTTCAGTTTGTTTTGAACGTTTGCAGCAGTTCAGTAGAATATTTTCTTGTGAAAAGTAAGTTTTCCTGCAAGTAAGTGCTCGACTGATTGTCTTCGAGGATTTCTTTGTGTAATTCCACACCAAAAGAGCTGTTATCGTGCAAAAAAATTTTGTACAAGATCAACCACAGCTTTCTAAAAACTCGGTACTGCTTCTGTTACTGAAAGCATGTGGTAATCCTACAGAAGTATTTCTTCATGATACTGGTTTTCAGAAACCTGACCAGCATAAGTAAAAGAAGTTTGTGTTTCAGTTCTCAATCACTTTGTCGAATAGTATTCATTAGTCTGAAAAACGTGGGAGCTCTGGGGAGAGGTTTGTCAGACATTGAACTGGATTTTTACTTAAATATAATACATTTTTCTTAGTACGATACTGGAGGAAGAGAAGCTGCAGCAAGAAGAACGAATGAGAATGGAATCCAGACGACAAGTCACAGTATCCTGGGACTCAGGAGGATCGGATGAAGCTCCTCCCAAGGTAGCTAAGACTGCAAATTGTGTGTGTTTAAAAAACAAACAGAACCCCCCATTTTTATTCCATTTATTTCTTCAGAGCCTCCTTTGACAGGTTTGTTCAAACAATGGCATTCTGGCCAATTTTGTCATCATCTGCTAATACTTGCCTGAAATGACCCAGCTCCACTTGAACTGTTACTAGAACTGAGCCATGCTGTAACATCGCACTAACGTTTTTCTGTTTCTTGTTGTTTAACTTGTAAAGGACTCCCATAGTTGCCACAAAATTGTTTCTCGGCCTTTTCTTTATTCTTCTTTCTTGTAGCACTCCTATGAAACTTTAGTTAGTGAGCTCTCAGACCAACGTTCAGTTCATTTATAACACGTCGGTGAGAGGACAGAAATCAGCTACTTGCATTTTCCTTATTCTGGACAGAAAATTAGGGGTTTGCTTCCAAGGACTTTATGTGTTTTAGTTTACACTCGATTTTGTTTCGTTATGGGTCTGTCCTGTTTGGATGTCGCTGATGGGTTTTGCAGCTGCGGTAGTCAAACCTCACCAGTTGCCGAGCACTTTCTTCTCTTAGTAACTTGGTGCTTCTCATCAGAGTTATTTTGAGCTTTAAAGGATCGAGCGTGTATTTTGAAGAGTTTCATTTTATGCAGTCACCAGTGTAATGTGGAATATTATCTGCGTTCTCATCAGTTTCTGATGAATTCCTGTAGCTCTCCACTCAAGCTCTGGTGGTAATAATTATTTCAGTATTACTCACGTGGCACCTTCTGCTGCACACATCCCCCAACAGTCAGAGAAAGGCAACTTACTTTTATTACGTTTTGTTTCCCCATACCCAGGTTGTTGCCCGATAGATTTCCGAGCTTGGTTCTGCGTTTTGATAGCTTTATGGCAACCAAGAAATATGGGCAGTGGAATTGCTGCTTTTTCAGAGTTAAAGGCAGCAAACAATCCATCAACCTGTTTAGTCATCTGAGATTAACTAGCAGGATTTGGTGTGTATATAAACACACAACGTTCCCAGTTGCAGAAGCAGATAAACTGCATAAATTGGAACAATAGGCTGCTTAATTATTACAATCTTGTTTGAAGAGTTTGTTTAGTCTTTGAAGCTTTGGGGCTAATCCAAATAGAATTAAGTACCTTTTACTAATGTAATACATGAGCTACACTGTGTTAGAAATTACCATCATTAGAGCTTTTCTAAACTTGAGAAAAGACGCGTTAAAATCAAAATCAATTCTAACACTGCGTATCTTTTTCGAGGGGGTCAGTATATCCTCACTGTTTATGTGATGCAGTTGTTGGTTGGGGTTTTTTATACAGTATTTTTGTATAAAATATGGATGTACGTACTAATGACATTTGAACAAGTTGAATTTCATAGATATGAGATTTTAAATATCTCTTGAGTTACTATCTAATTTTCTAATGGCGACAGCCGATTTTTTTTCTGCCAACAATTCATTATAAAAGTTTCAGGTCTCTATACGCCTTAAACTTCATTTTATTTATACTGTTAAAGTCCTACACGTTCTCAAATAATTCAGATATCACCGTGTGTACTATGAAATCACTTGCATCTTGCAGTGATTTCAGTTAGAAACCTAAGACAGAAAACATCCTAGTACAGAATGATAATGACATTTTTCATAAAGTGATGATAAAATTCTGCAGTCTCAAAGTGATGTGGTGGTCATGTTTAACTGCCAGAAGGACTGAAGGCGCCCATTTGCAGAATGATGAGGGTTGGGGTTTTATTTCCCTCTTGGATTGATTGATTGATTGATTGATTGATTGATGAGAAACCTCCTGAAACACCCAGCAGCACTGTCCCTCATCCAAAACAAAACAAAAATACCTTTGGAGGATAACATCGGACAAAGTAACAGAACACTTCTGCTTGGAAGATAAAAGCACGTTATTCAGAGCAACATTTTCCAACATTGCTGCTTTCAGTAGTGTGAAATTTCTATACTTATTCTGCCGAAAGGGCGATCTCTTCAGTGGGTGCAGAAAACCAGGCTCCTTCTCATGCAGTTTGTAATCGTGCTGTCCCGATTTCTGGTGACTTTTCTCATGTACTCCTGTGATTATACATCTTGTTTGTTTACATGTAAAGTATTGCCCTTCTCCTGAAGGGGTGAAGAAGGACTCTCGCTGGCTGTTCTGTAGCTCTTCTTCCTAACAGGAGGTGATTCTCTCTTGTTTTTTCTTGGCTGGGAATGGGTTGCAAAACTAAGCAGGGATAGCGAACCGACCTTGGAGTTCAGAATACGATCAAAAGCAGCTTCCATGTTGAAGCAATTAGTTACGTACAAGTTAATTATCAGAACTAACTTTAGTCCTCGGAATAACACATGGAAATATTCATGCTAAACAAACCAGTTTGATTTGTGTTCTGAGCGAAGCAAAAGAATTTACTTTTGGGAACGGTCACAAAAGCAACAAATCAATAGCAAAACTTTATGTACTGCAGATTGTGAACTTAGAAACAATGCTATAATTGCACCTGGAAACTTGATTTAAGAATTACATTCTTAGCTGATGTCTTGTCTAGAGTTAAACAGCACAGAGCAGGTCATTAAATATGCACAAAGAATTCACAGAGCAAGCATTATTTACTGACATTCCTAGCAAACAATTCGGCTGCTTCCGTTTCCAAGGAAAAATGGAGGAAAACTTAACTTTAGTTGTTTAAAAAAATGTTAGTCGTTTTAGAATGTTTATTTCAGGCATTTTGTTGAGCTTGCTTTTGTGATGCGCCACCTGTAAGTGTTTGTCGCACTGAGGAGTAATTTTCTGGGTTTAGTTTTCTGTTTCTAAAGTCTCTAAAAATTCTTTTACATTTACAGCCCAGTAGGCCGGGTTACCCCAGCCCGAGATCCAGTGAAGGGTTTTATCCAAGTCCACAGCATATGGTACAGCCAAATCATTACCAGGTATTACGTTTAACACTGTGCGTGCATTTTTTTCAAATGTGGGGTTTATAACTCAGTTGCGGCTGATGGGATCGATTCGCTTCTTACGCGGTTTAGTTTCATTGAGTTCTGTTAAATGGTTTTTGTTTTACATCAGAACAAACACTGAACTGAGCCTGGCCAGTTTACTGCAGACAGCAAATGTTTTCATGACTGATATGGTGCTCAGGTTCCTAAAATTACAACGAAACACATCAGACGTTTTCATTTTTATTGAAGGAATGTGGTGTTCGTATTAACATTTGTGCTAAGCTATAAAATTACTTTCCTTATAAAATTAACCGGTGGACTTTCCTTGGGCTTGTTGATACTCTCCTCCCTGATGATTGTCTGAAACATTTTTATTTTCTGTTGGCTGAGAGCTGCTTTTAGATCCACCGCATCGTATACTCTCAGGTTTTGC
The DNA here is from genome assembly GCA_013398815.1 of Ibidorhyncha struthersii. Classification (NCBI taxonomy): domain Eukaryota; kingdom Metazoa; phylum Chordata; class Aves; order Charadriiformes; family Charadriidae; genus Ibidorhyncha; species Ibidorhyncha struthersii. The sequence goes on along the minus strand of VZSZ01006931.1, from coordinate 115,274 downwards.
TTTTCTTCCTAACACTGCGGAAGAAATTTAAAACAAAAGTTTGTCATGAAAGTACTTTGAATATTCTTGGGTGTGTTCAAAGCTGCAGCCGTATACAGCAGTCTCAGCCAAGATTATTTTTTTTTCCATGGAGACGGGGACGTTTTCATTGTTTTAATGAGTACTTCACACTCATTAAAACTACTTTGATTTTCCTGTGGAGGCATTCTCAGGCTGTACAGCTAATCACGCTAATTACGTTCTGTCACTCAAGACTTAAGCTTGTAACATACACTAGGGGGTATGTTTTTATATGGCTCTGCAGGGTGATGTGTACAAGCTCCTATTAACTTGAGTATGAGCTCTGCGTGTGTAGCTCTTACAAATGTATCAGTAGATTTATTTTTGTTCATCAGAGGACTTTGATCTGCCCATTCCATCAGAGGACTTGACTGCAGAGGTTGAAACACGCTTTCTAACGGTGCTGTTTTGATAGGCATCCTCAAATCGTTATAGTTATCCTCAAAAGCTGCAGTTGTATTTCTGTGTAGTTACAGTTATCCTCAATAGTTATGTTATGATAAGCATCCTCAAAGACTTAAAAAAGATGTTTTGTGACATATTTTGCCTTGGCTTCCATCTTCTGATGTTGCTTCCCCTCCTTCCTCTCAGTGACTGCTTGAATTGAGTCATATTTGCTCCCCTGGGGGGCAGGGAGCTATTAATTATGGGGAAACGTAGGTCTTATTAATATAATTCTTTTTTTATTTTATTTACACCCTAAAGGTGTCTGGCTACCCTGGTTCCCATGGGATACCAGCCATGGCAGGCAGCATTTATCCTGGGCAGGCTTCTCTGTTGGATCAAGCAGATTCCTGGAACCATCGGCCTCAGGAAATATCAGTGTGGCAACCAAACATGGAGGTATCATGAACTGACACATCTGTTGTTGTGCTCTGTACAGTAAATACACTTTTTTTATTATTTAGGTACATCTGGAGATTATTGTAGGAAAACTAAGCGTTTCTCTGGTATTTTTTAAATTGCCTTACTGCAGTGGGATGGGAGTCATGACTGAATTATCTTCTTTTTGAAACAAATCCTCCTGTGTAAGGTTGGGCACAAAGTGTACTCTTTACACAAATTCTTGAAGTTATTACTACTTAACTACATGAGTAATTGCAAATATTTTGCATCTGTTAAAAGAAGGCTTTACTGAAACTTATTGCTGTTAATAGAGATGGGAGCATTCATGTAAAAATACGTTACATGATTACTGTTTAAAAATACCTCTCATAGGAGATACACAGCATAGCTAAAGTATCTGAGGCTTCTCCATAACTTGTCCAGAACAGAAAATGAAATGGTTTGCAGAACTGTTCTTGAATTGTATTCCTGTTAGGTGCTTTTCAGCCTGTCGTGGTTGCACAGAGCTGCTGCAAGGAACATCAAATTAATTCGCCCTTTAACCTTTCATCTTTTTTTTTTTTCCTGTTCTCCTCCAATATTGCGTACTTTTTTCATTCCATTTTAACTTCCCACAAAGATTCACTTTGTGCAGCTTCTGTCTTAAATCCGTTTCCTCTCTAACCAATGGCTCTGTTCCCTGTGCCTCTGATGAACATTTAACTGAAAACTGAGGCTTACCTTGTAAACGCAGGCGAGCAGATAAGTGTCGAAGTCTTCAATTTCCTCTGCTTACTCTTGGTTGATTTGGCCATATATTCTGCCATTGCAACTTGCTGCCATGCTGTGGTTATTCACACTGTAGATAGCTGAGAGTTGTAATCCCACGTAGTTCAGCATCCCTGGAGGTTATTGACTGTAGGAACAATTCGGTCTAACTACTTTGTGCTCAAACAAAGCGTTGGTGGAAACATGTGAACGCTTTGCAAGTGTTCGTAATAGTAAGTTAAAGTTTTCACAAAAGTTTGGGAAGTTGGTTACCTAAAAACAATCTCAGCGAAGTTTGTTACCAAACTCCCCTCGGCTTCTTTAAAAGTACTAATATATACACTGCTGGCTAATGATTTCCAGACAGCTCTGCGATATGGTATGTTCAGTATTGTAAGCTTAAGACATGCATAAACACTTCATGCAAAAATCAATAAAATGTTTTTGTGGCATGCTTTGCAAGTGTCACCTAAAATTGAAAAGCATATTGGACTAAAAAAACGTATCTTGCAGCTTTTAACAACTGAATAGTTAGATTATTGCTCAAGACTAAGAAAACAAAATTGATAAATCTGGTTTTGTTGTCCAAGTTAAATGAGGTGCAATATATGATGTGACAATGTTACTGAAAAACAGAACAGAATTTTTCAAATCTTTTTGGTTCCCGTGAGTAGGAGCAAGGCAGATAAAATGTCTGTAGTTGGAAAGAGTTTCTTCTGATGGTCTGCTTCGGTTTATACGGAGTTGAAGGAACTCTGCTTGACTGCTGTTCTGCGTTTGGGCTTTTAAAAATCTATTCTTTTATAATCTATAAGTTTTTGCAGCTGTTTATACAAATTTTAAGTTGTGAGACTGAATAAACTTACTTTGTTTTGGAGGATTCGGGCACATTGGACATACGAGGAATTGGCCAGGTTCTACCCACACATCTCATGGAAGAGAGATTGATACGACAACAACAGGAGATGGAAGAAGATCAGCGCTGGCTTGAGAAAGAGGAACGGTTCCTGGTAATGCTTTGTTTCATAGCGCTTCTTAATTCATTAGGATTTTTCTTTTTTTATTGCAGCTTGCTAAAACTGATCACTTCTGTGAAATGAGAGCATATACTGAACATAGGAATCACTACCAAAATGTAGGTTTGGAAAAAGTTTTTAAATTAAGTGTTCAGCTGGTGAGTGAGTCCTGTATTATAAACACCTTGAACAGCTGAGTTTTTTTGTCAGTCTGACTTTATCCAGTTGAGTTTTTCTGTGTGGGAAGTTGTGGGTATAGTTCTGTGCCAATCTGGAGATGGCCTTTTTGTTCTTAAGGAGATAGATCTGTGCATACTCTACCCCTAAAAAAGGGGTAACCATCAGCCGTCTAACAACCCTGACTGTAGTAAGAGTTGTAAGCAGTCTTGCACTGGAGGAATCATGAGACACATTAGTGGGAAGAAATAATTTGAGAGCGAGCTCTGTGAGGTGAGGAAAAAACTCTGAACATCACCAGGAAGAGAAAGAAGAGATGCATTGGTAATGGGATTTTCTGTTGCTGTTTCTCTGCAGTTCCATGTTTTCTTGTTGTCAGTGCCACTGGTGTATGGTTTTTAGTTTAGCTCTGGCTTCCTGGCCGTCAAAATTCCAGTTCTGTGTTAAAAATTCTCCTACTCAGGACTGATGGCTACAGATGGAGCAGAAGATGGTGACAGTATGTTACTCTGTATAGGCTCGTGCTGGGGAGCCCATGGGTGCATGAGCCTCGCTTGAGAGGTGGATAATTTACAGTGGCGTGGTATGGGTTGTGACAAACATCCCTCGCATGTTTGGTCTTAAGAAGAGTATTTCGAGGAATGTTTCCATTTGGAAACCTTTTATGTTGTGTATACTTACAAAACGTGCCTGTATACATGCAGGTGCCGTAGGCTTGTTACGGGAGGTAGGTTTGAATAAATACGCTCTCTGTTTAAAGCAGGTGATGATAATGGTCTGGTTTCTGTCTGCACTGTGTAGAGCTGGTCTCCAGGAAAATCTAAGTTGTACAGGTGAATTATTTTTAGTTTAGACACCAAAACTGCTGGTCGTGGTTGTCTCGTAGAACTTGAAACAGTCTTTTAGGGATCCACATTGAGTGCCTTGAAAATAACGATTTATGCTTTATTCTACAGGAAGCCAGTGGGCGGGAATGGAGAGCAGATCTTGTACGTAGACGATGTTACCAAGACTTTATTCCTTGCCAATTGAATATTCTTAGTCTCTCAGGGGTTTAGTTATGTATGGTATTCAGAACTGTTCAGAACAGCTGATGGCTGTGAAGACAACCAAGGTAGGATAAATCTCTACTAGCTCTTGAGAGCTACTGATAGATGCCTCCACGTCCAGTGCGTGTTCTAGCCAAGATCCAGATTGTGCCAGAGTTAAGACGTTACTTTTGATTAAAGGATGTTGAAGTTTGCTTTTGGCTGGTTTCCTTGTAAGTGCACTTGGGAATTTGCGGTTTGTCATTGGATGACCGTAAGGAAACCACTGTACCCGGGTTGCTTTGTCCAATTTATTACAAGCTGAAGAGAGGGAGGGGAAAGGAAAATTTCTTCCCTAATTTAGGCATTAGCTTTTCCAGTCTTGAGTGGCACCAGTTGCTTGTGACTTTCACAAGCCCAGGAGGTCAAATTGATCCCATTGTCGGTTAAAACTTCCAAGATGGTCAAGAACATTTTGAGGAATTAATATGCTTACTGAGAATGAGGCATTGTGATTTTAGGTGGCAGTAGATTGTGTGGGAACTTTCTGAAGAAAACTTTCTGACCTTTCTGAACTTTCTGGCTTTTCCTGCAGAATAGATGATAATTATTTGTAGTGTTGTTACTCTCTTCTGATTGAACCCTTAGGATGTTTATCGTCCCTCACATTGCTGCTTGAGGAGGGAGTTGCTGATTTTTCTTTTGATCTTAATATGCTCTTAGCATACGTTTGAAAAAGAATTACTGTGTTTTCATGATGTGTTAGTTTTTATTGCAAGGAGACACCATCTCTATTGTCTCTCTCAAAGGAGAGCTAGCACTGATGAACTCGTGAGCAGCTATACACCTCTGCAGCTTTGCCAGAGCTGGATTTGGTTGATGTAAACACTTAAAACCATTAAAAAGGCAAAGACCAGAAAGTTTACGTGATAGTAAGCGTGAACTTAAATGGCCAAAATGAGGAACTGGAATCCATCGAAAGACTCCAGTTCTTTTTCTTGCAGCACTAACATTTTGACTATACAGCCTTTGGAGTTTATACGGGAATGGCTTGTTACAGATTTATATACTGTGTCAAAAGCTAAACAAGCTGATGATAGCCACAGGGTATATCTGAACCCGTAGCAGGATGTGTGCCAGAGGAATCTTCAGTTTATAAACGGGTGTTTCTTGGAAAAGGAACGTGGTTTTCTAGGTTTAGCTGGGAAGAAGTCAAGGTGATAGAAAAGTCACTTGTGTGGAATCGCTCTTGGAAGCCTTGCAGATCTCCAGAAGTATATCCGCAGTTCATACAGGAGAGTCCAAACACAGGTCCAGCGTAGACATCACAGAGTTAGAGTTGGAAGGGACCTTAAAGATCATCTCGTTCCAACCCCCCTGCCCTGGGCAGGGACACCTCCCACCAGCCCAGGTTGCCCAAAGCCCCGTCCAACCTGGCCTTGAACACCTCCAGGGATGGGGCAGCCACAGCTTCTCTGGGCAACCCGGGCCAGTGCCTTACCAGCCTCACAGTAAATTATTTCTTCCTAATACCTAGTCTAAATCTACCCTCTTTCAGTTTGAAACCATTACCCCTCATGCTGTCACTACACAATAATCCATATATTACATGGACATGCTCCTTGGTCCATGTCCTTCAGTGAGTGACGAGTGACATTTCTTCTCTTGGGAAAAGGGATTTTCCTAATTTCACTCCAGGTGATTTTGGGAGGAGAAGGAACTTACTTTCTCAAAGTTGCTCTCATGTGCTTTGAGACACCTTTCTCCACTAACCTTTAGATTTTGATAAAATGGTTTTGCTGAAGTGTGGCTCTCCCTTGCCTGCTATAGGCAGGTTTCCGAAGAATGTTTTCCCTTTTGAGCACAGACAACAATAGGGCGAGTAGAGCCAGATTTTAATTTTTAACTTATGTAACCATAAAGCGTTCTCGGTTGAAACTGGGTACTTTGAAAAGCAGCTCTATTTACACGGTCTTCAGACTCCTACAGTATGTCTCACTTGTACTGTTGAGAATTGGACTCACAGGGGAGCAACTGCAAATCATGTAATGCGAGACACTGCAACAAGAAGAAAAATCCTCAGTGGGGTTTCTGTTAGTACAGTTTTTGTTTCCCCAGAGGGACACTAAATTGCTCATGACTTGAAATTTATTGCTGCTTCTACAGAGAAAAAAATACAACTCAAAGCGTGTTACTACGCGTACAAACAGCACCGATGCTGTGTTTGCTAGAAGAGACACCCCAGATGAAGGCTTACATTGCAGCGGCATTGAAATGGGAATTTGCCAGCCTTTGTAGAGGGTGTTATCTGCGAAAGCAGTTTGCCTGAAACTGGTCCTTTGAGAACATGTGACTAGTCAATACTTGAAAGGAAATTTTGTTTCCAAGCTGCAGCCGTAACAGAATCCAGAATTCTGAAATTCTGCCGTAAAAAGAGAAAACAAACAGATCTGTCTTGATGGGAAGCTCCCGAATGAAAATAAATCTGTTGTGTAAAACCTGAAGAGTAGAGAAGTGTTTAATTTTTAATTATACCAAATACATCTATTGGGAGGTGAGAAGAAAATTGGGGCGGGGGCGAGTGATTTAGGGGAACTGTTTTTTCAGGACTGACACTCCCTCCCGCCCCCGATAGAGAGGGGTTGTTGCACACTAGTCTGGTAGCTTTAACGGACACTGATTAAACTTGTGGGCTTTCATGCTCTCTTTGTAAGAGGGCTTTGGCTATCAGCATCCTCCAGGAAGGAGGACAGAAATGCCTGAATTATTTTCGAGGATGCTGAAGTGAAGACAAAGCATTACTGCACCTAAACCTTGGCACAGGTAACTGCAGAAGACAGTCTCTGTTCGGGGCCTGTGCAGGTGGAGGGGTGAGATGGCTGCAGGGCAAACACTTTGCATCAAACAAGCGGGTCTGTTTGGTCTTCTGCGTAAGGAATCTTGCTGTTGGGATTTTTTAGGCGCTGCAGTCTTGTGGACTGAGGCGTTTACTCGTTTATATCCTGTGATGTTTAGGTCTCAGTCACACAGGCAGTATCACGAGAAATTCGTAAAATTCTCATTCTGCACTTTCTCCTGAGTTGTTTTTTGACCACGTGGGTATTTCCACCCCCAAAATTAAAACTGAATAAGATTAATCAAGATTTTACTTGTACGTAGTGCATAGAGTATAGAAGCCGAACGAAGAACCTCCAGCCCCAGAAGCAGTGCTCCAGGACTGCGGATCGCCTCCCAACTGCTGGCGCTAAAGGTTTGCCGCATTACCCTGCAGCCTGGCACGCGTGCCGCGACACTTGCGCTTACGTCCAGCGTGCTGCCTTTGCTTTACAGTGTTTTGTGCACACAGAAAATCAGCCCGTAAGGATCAAATTACTCCATTAGGGCCACACTACGTGTATGTTAATCTTCCAGCCCTGACTTCTTGTGCGTAGAATTAATTTAAAAGCAAGTCAAATAATCCATTGAGTTAAAATCATTTTTAAAGGCCCCCTGAGGACACTTTTATTTGTGGGTTTCGACAGAAGTTTGGAACTGCCAAAAAACTATTTAATTCTTTTTAATTGGTTCGAGGTGAGAGTATACCTTCTGTATTTAGTACCGAGTTTGACCCAAAAGGAGAATCGCCTGTAACCACAGATGGAAACCAGTGGTGGTGGTGATACCATGAAAGCGCCTACTGAACTGGTAGCTACTTAGTTTACTTTGCAGAACTTGTGGGAAAGGAACTTTGTCATTCTGTGTCCTTTCAGGGTGACCTTTTAAGTTCAGCAGTATAGTGAAATTAGTGATTTTTACACTGTAACTTTTGGCACCGCCACTAACTCTCTCTGAACGTTCTGCAGAACGCTTTTCTTCTTTTGGGGCCCGTTTAATTACCTGCTTCCTCACTTATATTTAGTTTCCAGGTTTGAACCTTTCATTTGTGGCTGTATTGATGGTATGTGGCATTGGTTTTAATCATATAAAATGAAGATATATATGTGCATGCCTTTCAGTAACTCCTCAGCAGACAGAACAGTGTTGTGCTAAGAAATTTATAGTCCTTTTCTGTGATAGGTTAAGAAGAAATAACTCACATAGTTTCCTTATCGTGTTTGGTTTTGTTTTTTTCTGAAATTCCCACATAGTTGTGGTTTTGTCCTACTTCGACACTGAGAACTGCAATTCAAATATAATTGATGTGAACTGTTGCTAAAATAAGATTTTAATTTTTAGCCTGAGAAAATCCCACCAAGACATTACAATTTGGCATGTCCTGAGAATGCCAAGACTTACATGTTCTTTTATTAGTGAGTGACCAGAAATACTGGAAATAAAGTAGATTATGTTCCACTTTGTCAACGTACGCATCCTGTCTGAAAAGTCCTTTTGATGTTTCCAAAGATTTCAGATAGTAGACTATTTATTTGAAAAAAAATCATTTACTTTTGAAGGATTTTGATTTTATGCAAGATTTTAATAACATATAGTTCTTCCCTTAAATACGTATCTGTAACGAATATAACAGTAAGTAGAAAAGGCTTTGCTTAAACTTGCATTTTAGTTTGGTACAGTTGGTGCTTTCGCAAAAAAAAAAAAATTCAGAGCACTGTGGTTTGCGTGCTTGGGAAGCCCCACCATACCACGAGCATGAAACACATCTGACGATGATTTGTCATCGCAGTCGGTCACTGCTCAGCTTCAAGGCTTAAAAAATATACTCGCAAGTGACAACTTTTTTAGGTAAAGCTGAAATCCTAAATCTCTGATTTCCCAAAGGCTTCGTTTCCTGAAGCAGTCTTACACTGCACAAGAGCGTTAAGCAGCGCCTTTCTAGATACACACTCTTCCTAGCCACGTTCACCCTGGGGCCTTCTCAGCCAAGTGGATGCCTTGAGGGTTTTCCCCCCTCCCGCTCATCTCCCTGTTGTATATACACCCTCAACATGGTCGTGCTCCAACAAGTGCCAGAAATGTTCTCCAGAAACGCACGCTGAGCGACGCGGCACCCACCATGCAGTTTCCAGCCCCTTTAGCTGCCTCTCGGAAAGGATCGTTTCCCATCCAGCCAAGAAGCTCTCTATATGTAATGGTGCACCCAGTGCCAGGGTGGGAGAATCATCCGGAGGAGTCTCTGCGGTTTTCGGAAGGGTGACCATGGAGGTATAGGGCCATAGCAGGGACTGGAAAGATGGACAGGTCTTCTTTGGAGCTGTAAAATGGTGTGTAAGGTACAAAACAGGTCAGTTTTGCTGTGAGGCTTATTTTTGACCTGGAGAATGTCGCATTAAACACATCTGAAGGATCTCAGTATTAAAAATTTAGCAATGCATTGCTATGTGATGCCAGCACGAGGGGCTAAAATTAAAGCTTTTGCCACGGTAGAAGGATAAGAATTGCTGCTAAATAATATTTTAAAATATAATGGGAGCTGGATCTTAGATATCACCTTTACTGTAAAATAGTTTGTTTTTTGAAATTTCCACAGCTACACAAATGAATAAATCAGAATAAATTTTACTAAAATGGGAGTTGTTAGAATTTATTAGAACACAGTCAAGTAACTCGAAATATATTTGGGCCTCTTAGTGGCTGGGCTACAAAGACTAAGTCTGCATTGACTATTTCTCTGTTGTTCTTTACTATCTGAGTTTTGATGGGGCAGAAGGAGGAAAATGTTTGGAGTAGTTGAAAGGGTTTGCGTTTATGTACCACTAAAGATTTTCGGTCCTTATTTCTAAGATGTAAATACGCAAGTTGTTGAGATGCAGGTGGGTTGGGTAGCTCTACAGACTGCTCGTGAACCCGCTGGTTTGCCGTTACCCGTTGGCACTTGGTGTCTTTGTGTTCATCTTGGAGATGCCTGGGCAACACCACTGCCTTCCGCCGCTTCCCTTGCATGGGGGCAGTCAACGCCACTCCGTATTTCTGTTGGCAATGTGGGAAGCGAGTGTTTGTCAAGTTAATTATACTCATTTTGGTAATATTTTATGTGTATTTACAACCTTGCTGGGAAACGATTCTTAGACTGTAGCTGGGTGATTGTGTACTGTTCATGTGCGGGATGTCCTGAAGTCCGCTGGTACGCTGCGCGTTTGCCGCTGGTGGCGACGCGGGTGATTGAATTGTTGCTGTGAGGTGAAATTGTACAATTGGGGCATTTAGACAGTCGAGATGCCGAAAGGGAGGAGGACCTTGTTAGTAAGACAAGGAGGAAAGGAGATGGATGTTATGTCTGTTAATTTAACTTTTTTCTTACAATACTAGAAAAAAAATGTTATTTGGACTAGTGTGTACTTTTGTGCTTCTGAATCTTTTAAACTGCTCGATACTGCATTATCCTTGGAGTCTGGTTTAGGGTACGTTTCTGGAGTAATAAATTGTTAAAAGTGCAAAGAGCATTGAAGACCCCTGTGATAAAATAGCCTTTGATTATTTCCAAAGACTTTAAGCACTTCCCTGGCTGGAAATGAACATGAAACAAAGGCAAATTGCAAACGAGAGTGTAATGGAAATGTAGTCAGTCATATGCTTACATAAACAAGGACATTTGCTTTAGCTTAAAAATATAATGAGAATCATAACTGACTTCAGATATCTAATGATGTATTTAACATTCCCATATCAAATGCCACTTTAATCAGAAAAAAATCCTTCATCATAATTAAGGAAATAAACTAGAGATTCATCAGGGGTGGCTTTCATCATCAGATTTGTCACACGTTCCCAGGGAAACATTGGGAAACCGCTTGCTTGTGTCTCTTTCAGTTCTTCAGGTTTAAGATGGGGTTAAATATTTCCCTGTCTCGTATGATTTGTCTATTTTTAATCTGCGAGTTCTTTCAGGCAGCGACTGTCTCTGGCTGTGCCTCACGCAGTCTGCGGCAGACTGAATGAAAATCCAAGTGTAAGCCCTTCGGACAGACTACCAGCACGACTGGAGTATTTTTAATGATGAGAGATCAATATTAGTGTATCTTTGCAAGTTCCCTCTGCCCTGCTGGCTTTTTAGGGTCATGTAGCAGGATATGGGAGTTGGAATTGTTCTTTAGTGCTTTTAGAAAGAAAGAAGGAAAGCGATCTGCAGTAGCTTTAAACAAGAAATAGATATATTTGTCCCCCCCAGACTGACCCTGGAAGAACACGGGGTCAGTTTAGTTACAGTCAGTATTCACATGCCTGCGTTGCTCTAAATAAAATAGTTCCCTTCACATACTGTGTGTCCATTTTAGGTATATATACATACAGACATATGAAGGAAGTTGTAGTTAGACTGATGTAGATACCGCATTTTATCCACTTTCATTAACTCCTCATCCAGTCTTGTAGGAGAGTGAATTGAAGAGTCAGATAAATCCTCTTTGGTTTTATGTGCCAGAATTAATGCACTGGAAAAGCCCTCTCATTTTGCTGAACTTGTGTCTTCAGATCAGCGTTAACCTTTGTTCCACACCCACTCTTCCTTTGTCTTTCCATGTAATTAATGTTGTCCTCGAAGAATAAATATAACATAACATAGCTGGATTTGCTGGGGAGATCAGAAAAACGACTGATTTCCATGTGAAAAAAAAATTGGTGTGGTCTTATTTTTCCTTTTTAAAGCAACCGAGCCCTGAGTTCCTGTATCTCGCTTAAAACATATAAAATAAAAATTTGTTTGTTGCTTGTATCAGGAGAAGAGTGCATCTGGATGTCTTTATTAGCTTTCTGTATCCAAATGCAGCGTTTAAAGAGCTCCAGTAATTGGCCCCATTTGCAGGCTTGGAGAGGGAGCCAAGTACATATAAGCCGTCCGCAGGCAGGAAGCGGGAATTAATGCGCAGCGCTTCTCATCCCGTGGTTGAAATTCTGCTGTTGGGAAGCAAACAATTAAAAAAAAAAAAAAAAAAAAAACAAGATAAATCAAAACGGCAAACAAACAACTTTTGCTGCCTTTGAGGAAATTAAAATGCGGGTTTTCCAATGTTGCGTTAGGGAAACGGTACTGTCGATATTTCTAACAAGCATTTTTACACGTGCGCCGAGACGGGGTGGTTGAGCAGCAGTCGAGAAGGCTGCCGGCAGCTTCAGTAGCTGCAGTGGCAGAAGCGCGTCGTCGCAGCAGCGGGGGTGTATAGACTGGAATGAAATGACATCTGTATTTGTCAGTGTACATGTTTAAGAGTACTTTCCTGTCTTGAAAACGATTTTAAGCTTGGGTCGCGTGAATTGGTAAGCAGAGTACAGAATGAAATTTTTCATTTTTGTTTCAGAAACCCGATGTGCGGCTCTCCAGAAGCAGCATCGACCGAGAGGACGGAGGTCTCCAGGGCCCAGTAAGTATGTGTGGGATCTTTCCATCTCCCACCTCTTTTGCTGGTTTTCTGGTAGGACATGTTGTACGCTGTCTTGATGATGGGAGATGATTTAAAGTTTTTGCTAAACGCTTCCACTATTATTACACGGGTCTACAACTTTCCAAGAGGCTCAGCTTCGGTGGGAACAGCAGCTGTGGCAAAAGTGTTCCTGCAGCAGTTTGGGGGATTTGGGGTTTGCTGGGTTTGGGGTTTTTTTTCCTCTTGAAGCTGCTGTTGAAACAAACACTAAAATGTTTCCGCAAATACGTTGCAAGAATTTTGAAATGGGCATGTGCTGTATGTGTATAATCGGGCCTGTTATTTAAAAATGTGGGTAGTCTTCTGAAAATTCTGTCAACAGGAAGCAGGATTAAAAGAGCTTTTGCAATTGTTTAAATATCTGAAGGGTTTTCTTACAAGGAATGTAAATGTTACTGTTGTATTACACAGAAATCTGTTTGGGGTAAATGATCCGCTATGAAACAAATGGAATAAACCCCATAGCCATTCATTTATTGCCAGACAACAGCTGCAGCTCTGGTATTCTTTCTTACTGGCTTAACTCCTGTCTGTGTAACTAAAAAAGTCTCTCCCATTGTTGAAGTTGCCACTGGAATCTCTGAATCACACTGATCGAAAGGAGGGGTTCGGCTAGGGGCCGTTAATGATCGAAACCTGAGGTTTCGGCTCCTCTTTGTCCCCACCTTTAAAATACTTAAGTTAATATTTTAAATTCACTTTCCCAGTTCATTTGGGATGCGATTGTAAACTAGTTTGGCTTCAGTATTTCTTCACTACCTAAGAATTTGGGGACTATTTCCTGCATTTGCAGCCAAAGTACATTCATGAGTGAGTATGTTAATGACACGCTGCAGCATGGGCTCTAGAGAGACTCATGTCTGGAAGCTACGAAGCTTTTTTTCCATGTAATTGGAGAAGACTATTAGTTATTGTTATGTCTTTGCTTTTGTTGCATCTTTATATACAGAGCAAGTAAAGTATCGCTGCGTTTTGCGCTACTTAGGAAGATGCTTTGAGATAACCAGGAGATTTTGAAGTCCTGTCAGAGGTTTGATTCAGGTGGCTGTCGGTGGCAGTGGGTTTAAAGCACAGCTCCTCGCAGCCAGCCTGTTTCTCCGACTGCTGCTTGATTTCAGCACGACTGCCTGGGATTAGAATAAAAAATACAACACCCAGAACTCAAACTGCTTGTAGGGGAAGTCCCGTCTTCCCAGACGAGGTAGTACAATTTCACACCCCATTTGAAAGAGTGTGAAGAAAATACTTAGTGATCATTGACAAAATGAGTTTTAAAGGAGACGTTAATTCACGATAACTACATTTCTAGTTCCAGAGTTTGATTTTGCATTTTTATAGTTCTTAATACATTCAGAACGTAACTGTGACTGACTTCATTTGCAGTGGGAAATGTCTAATGCTTCTGTGAGTCGATCTCAATTTCTCATTGAGAGGATGAGAAATAGGCAGTAGTCATTTCTAGGAGAACTACGATTAAATAATTGTCGAGTGTAACACAGAGGTTTCTGTGACAGCAGTGAGGACAGAATCCAGTTCACTGAGGTGTCATTTACGTCTGCCCCCCAAAGTGACTTTTTATTTGAGTAGTCATTATGGTAGTTGGAGCGTAGTTGGAGTTGATTCCTCCTCACAGCAGCAGCATCTGCACAGTTTGGGGACGCTGGGAGGGAGAAGGAGTAATACGTGATCCTCTTCTCAGATGTGGTGGTACAAATGAAAAGTTGTCAAACCCTTTGTAGTAGCTCCTAACTGGTGAGCATGTAACTGTATAACTGTGCACATCCTTTTGACGCATACTTTTAATACACGATTTTCTGGAAGTCAAAATGCAAGAATTGTTTTAGTGGAATTTTACTCTCCTCCTTCTCTTTGCCCCTTTCTTTTCCCCCAAGGTTATCAGATTTGAAATAGTTAGGTTAACAACACAAATCAAAGTTAATGACATGACTGATGATGCTGGCAGAAAGCAGATGGTTTTTTTAACTAGAGAGGGCAACTTTATGACAGTGTGAGATGATCGGCCAGTGGGTTTCTGAGGTTTGTGGTGACAGCTTTGGATCTTTGCTTTCTGCTCCTGGTTCCGGAAAGTGAAATGTATTTTTTTTTTCAAGTCTGTCGTTACAGACTTGGAGTAGGCAGGGTGTATACGCTTCTTTACATCTAGCCATCGTGTTTCTGCTCTGAAGTACTGACAGAATATCATCTGCGAAACTTAGAGATTTCTCCCGATGCAGTACATTTTTATGTGACTTTACTTTCTGGAAGCTGTGCTTCTTGACACAGTTTTCCTGAGCAAACTGATAGAAATGAGCTTGAAGTAGAGTTAGTGCTGGAATTTTCATTTCATACAGTTAAAATATGAAAAATTTTTGAGCAGCTGAAAGCAGGCCGCATGAAGTGCTGGGCAACATCAGCCATAGGAGTCATTGTCAATCTGTCTGTAGTTTTAAAACCATAACATGAATTTCTAAAAATGCCGGGCTGTGAAGCTCTGAATAAATGCTGAACTACAATCCTGAGTATTCTTTGAGTTTGCTAACAAGTCAGTTGCAAGGCATGTGCTTCTTTGGTCAGTTTGGAGGATCTCCTGCAGATGTTCTGTGCGCTGTTGGGCAAGCTGGTATCCTCACGGTCGTCTAGCACTGAAATGAGGTGATGGTGGAGTTAGCAGCTAAGGAATTGCAGTAAGGGTACTGCTATTGTCCCTGTTACCCGAGTGTGCTTCTGAAAATGGACAATGGGAGACATTCAAGAACAGTTGCTTAAAAAGGTCAGAAAAGAAAGTTCATGAATTAACATTCTTAGATGGCAATTTATGATGGCATTATCCAGAGCTGGAGGTGAATTGAAGCAAATACTGTGTTTTCGTGCCATTAAAAGTGAATCCCAAGCAGTCTGAATGTCATCTTCAAAGTGCTGAAGAAGCAGCTTCCTTAGGTCTGACGCAAAGTATACTGACTGTGGAGAAAATGGTCTTTATTTTTATAAATAAATGCCCTCTTGAGAGTTTCAGTACTAGACCTATAAAATTTTGACTTCAGTGTTTTACTTCGCAATGGAAACTCCTTTATACAGATATGCTTGCTTAAAACGTGACTCTTAGGATTGTAAAGCTTTTTATGACTCGACAACTGCAAGTTTTGTGTAAATCATTAATTTGGTTGTGACCGAACAGATTTTCATCTTTCATAGAATGCTAGAATATCTCAAGTTGGAAGGGACCCATAAGGATCATCGAGTCCAACTCCTTGCAGGACTACCTAAAACTAAACTGTAAGACTGAGAGCGTTATCCAGGTGCTCCGTTAACTCTGACAACAGGGTTGGGGCCGTCACCACTTCCCTGGGGAGCCTGTTCCAGGGACCAACCACCCTCTCAGTGAAGAACCTTTTCCTAATGTCCCACCTGAACTTGCCCTGATGCAGCTTCACTCCATTCCCTCGCCTCCTACGGCTGGTCACCAGAGAGAGGAGATTGGCACCTCCCCCTCTGCTGCCGCCCTTGAGGAAGGTGTAGACCGCCACGAGGTCACCCCTCAGCCTTCTCTTCTCCAAGCTGAACAAGCCAGGTGACCTCAGCCGCTCCTCCTAAGTCTTGCCCTCAAGGCCTTTCACCGTCTTGGTTGCCCTCCTCTGGACACCCTCTAATAGTCTGTCGTCCTCCTTAGACTGAGGTGCCCAAAACTGCACACAGTACTCAAAGTGAGGCCACACCAGTGCAGTGTAGAGTGGGACGGTCGCCTCCCTCAACCGGCCAGCTGTGCTGTGCTTGATGCCCCCCAGGACACGGTTGGCCCTTTTGGCTGCCGGGGCACACTGTTGACTCATATTCAACTTGCCACCAGCCCGCACCCCCAGATCTCTTTCCGCAGGGCTGCTCTCCAGCCTCTCGTCCCCCAGTTCTTAATGCGTAACCAGGATTACCCCGTCCCAGATGGAGAATCCTGCACTTACTCTTGTTAAATTTCGTAGAGTTGGTGATTGCTGAGCTCTCTAGTCTATCCAGGTCTCTCTATAAGGTCTCTCTACACTCGAGGGAGTCCACAGCTCCTCCTAGTTTAGTACCGTTAGCAAACTTACTTAACGTACATTCGATTCCTGTCTCCAGATCATTTATAAAAACATTATAAAGGGCACTGGCCCTAAAATTGAACCCTGGGGAACCCCACTAGTGACTGGCCCACAGCCTGATGTAACTCCATTTACTATAACCCTTTGCACCCGACCCATCAGCCAATTGCTCACCCAACGTGTTACGGACTTGCGTAGCTGTGTGCTGGACACTGTGTCCAGAAGGATACTGTGAGAGGCGGTATCAAAAGCTTTGCTAAAATCCAAAACTAGTACCACATCTACTGGCTTCCCTTGGTCATTTAGGTGGGTTCTGACGCAGAGTGTAGACCGGCTTAACCTTGGTGACACCTCCAACCTAGATGGACCATCGTCCTCGTCAGTTGTTCGGTTCCATTTGCAGAGCCTCGTATGTATTATGCGAGGGCACCTGGGAAGGTGGGGTCACCACAGAGGAGGTGCTTCTGCTGCGCCGGGCAGGAACTTGTCACCATTCCCCCTATCCCTTAAGTTGCCATCCTCTGCCGGGTGCGGAGAGGGCAGGGAATCCCCCGTATCACATGTCCTGTCAGGTCTGTCCCAGGGACTGTAGGGTACGGTTCCATAGTCTGTCTCCCTCTCGGACTCCCTGACACTCCTCACCCTACTCCCCTCCTCCCGGAGCTCTGGCACCAAGCGGAGGAGTTCCCATCCCCGGGCGCACCTCACACACGTGTGCTCAACTGCTGCCGTGAGAGCCGGGCACAGCCTGCGGCCTGACACCAGGGTGGCAGCACGTTCCCATCGGAGCCCTGTCTGGGAAGCTGCCTCAGTCACGGCGGATGCGAAGTTTAGAGAGGACATGGCCTTCTGCCGGGTGGATACCATCGCTCCGTGGTCAAGCCGGCAGAGTTACAGCGCCCTTCCTGCTCGAACTGCCACGCCATGCCCTGTTTGCCTGCCCTGTTCGAAGTTCTCCTGACCCGTATCACTTCCTGGGGCATTCTTCTATAGGTGTGGGGGCTTGGCCGCCTTTGCTCCTGGCCATGCCCAGGTCTCCTCAGCCCCTGTGGCGTGAGCTGCGGGCTCCTGGTGGGTCTGTCGGCTCCCCTGAGGTTCCCCCAGTTCGGGACCCCCCCTGTGCACCGCGCTAGAGTGCTCTGCTGATGATCGTGCCGCTGCTCTCCCCGGTGGCTGAGGTCAGCGTGAAGGCTTTATAAATATAATTATCAGGAAAATCACTTCAGGCTGTTATTCAGTACTTCCAGATGAATAAGCAAACTGAGTTGGACTCAGAGCTTTGCAATAAAACTACAAAGTAAACCAAGTTAGAAATCTGTTGCCGTTGTGGAAACCAGCAGTGCAGAAATACCTTGGTCTGCTAATTGGTGCACCACCGGCCTTCACCACCGTGACTTCTACAGTTTGATCTCTGAATACAGACTGAAAATAATTGCGAATATACCACCACATTTGATTAATAATGACAGGTAAACTGTAATGTAGAGGCCAGGGCTCTTGTGAGCGATAGAAAATGAATGAAAATTATTTCCTTACTGCATTAGGAGCTTAGCTAGGGACGGTGAATAGGGACGTGTTTTTAACTGTTGGGAAATGTGCTGAGAACTGGCTACGTGCTGTGTTTGAGATTGCGTTGATGAAAGTTGTGAGCACCGTAATAACTAGTCTAAATGTGTGTTTTATTTTCTAGGCTGGTAACCAGCACATATATCAGCCTGTGGGTAAACCAGGTAAGCAGTAAATTCATACACTGTCATCTTGAATCCTTGATTACAAGTCTTCTAGCAGCAGTAGTGAACAAAGATTTATGCCAATATTCTCGTACACGGGGTGGATTCAATTCCAGGTAACTGCACACAGATGTTGCGGTGCACTGTGCGTTTAAATTCCCCGTGCAGTCCCCTGCGATGCCGTCAGCAAAGCCAAGAAAGTGTTTCATCACAGGGAAGTGTCTAGAGGAAGCTGAGTCACTGTGTAGGACTTCACCCTATGTGGAGTTCAGACATGTAAAACAAAAGTAGACACCTAAATTTAGGTTTCTCAATCTCGAAGTGATTCATACCCAGGATTTCGGCCGTGAAGAAATCCGATTGTCCCAGGTGTAAGGCAGCGTGTGTGGCACTCAGCTGTGGCACGAAGGGCGAGTACCTCTCAGGTCTGGGGTGGGTGCGCTGAGATGAGCAGCAGTTGCTCCACAAATGGATTTTTGAAGCGCCTTACTAAAACGGCCATGTTCTCATAATCACAGGAAAACCTGATGAATTCCACAAACTTTTCTGTCTGCGTTTCTTCAGTAGAAATGCAGTATAAAATGTAGCTCCTGCAAACAGCGGATTTACTGAAAGACACACAAAGATGTACGTCTCCTCTGCTAGTACAGTATAGCACACGTAGCCTTTGTAGTGTTGACAGACCAAAATTACGCAGGTACATCTGATACGTTGGTCCTCTAAAACGCATATTGCTTTGTTAAGCAGATCACGCAGCTCCGCCAAAGAAACCTCCCCGCCCTGGAGCCCCCAGCCATTTGGGCAGCCTCGCCAGCCTGAACAGCCCTGTGGACAGCTACAACGAAGGCGTGAAGGTACATTGCTCGGTGTCACATGAAATACGCTTCAGAAAATTAAACATTAGCGCTCTGAGATAGTTCGCTGTTCCTGAAGTAGAGACCGTGGAAAGCTAAAGTGACTAAACTTCCCAAGTAAATGTTGTCATGGGGCAAACATGCACTGGCACCTCTCCAGGGAAGTGGGGAGTTAACTGATGGGGTCATATCCTCCACTGCTGTGATTCAGCACGTTCCTCACCTAGAACCTTTCCCAGGTGAGCTTAGTTTTAGTTAGAAGAGCGTACGAGATCTCCCGCACGGACTCAGCCTTCCTGCTCAGCAGCTTTGTTAAGCGGGAAGGAGCACAAGCCGGGTTCCCAGTTACTCGGGTAGCACCAAAGTCTCCTGTCCTTGGTCACAGAGGAGTGAGACATGACGGAACTGTGGTGCTCCAAAAAGCTCTTGCTGCAGCGCCAAGGCTCCCAAAGCCCTGCTAGCTCTGGGGAACAAGGGAAGAGGGGAAACGCGCTGTCTGACCTGTGATTGAGATGCTTTCTGATGTGTTGTTTCATCTCCAGTAAATAGGCAATAAAGCCAAAAATGAAACTTCACAGTTTCCCAGCAGAGGGATGCCGCGGGGTGCTGTGAAACACAGCGCCCTGTCCCCTGTTGCAGTTGGGAACTGCTCCTTAGTCTGTCAGTCACTTTGAAAACCGTGCCCCCAGGCAGTGTTCCCTGCCTCTGGGACTCCCTTACCTCTCTGATCTTCAGGAAAGAGAAACCTCAGAAACCTCAGGGCTTCCCGAGGGACACCAGTGGAGCTATTCCTGATGCTGGCGGTTTCCAGCAGTTGGATATAATAGTGGCTGGGAATTCTCCATCAGTAGTACTCTAACAGAAATGCAGCTGATCTATACACGTCGCCGTTTTATTATCTCACAGCCTTTGCAGCTCGACAAATACACCCCCACAAAGGCTGTTGGTCTGACAGCAGCGTTACTGCCCAGAGCGCTAAAGCGGGATCACTCCTGCTGCTGCTCCCATTCTGTCAGCTGATGCCATCAGTAGCACGCGGGGAGGTGATGTGATGTATTTGTGCTCCCGCTCTTTCCCGACAGGAGAAAGATGAACTCCGCGTTAGAACACAGGGAAATACACCGGGGCAATCCCCGCCGTAATACCACAGCTCGTGCTGATAGTACAGCTCCTTGTGGAAGGAGAACCTCTGGCTAATGTAAGCCCTGCCGAGCCTGCAGTAAAGAACAGGAATCCACGTTGGGGCAGACATGGCTATTGTCATAAGCAACACTTATTTTAGGTGGTTTAAGAAAATACAGAAAAAATCCAGTTCATCTGAGCATGAAATTCAGAACTTGCCATCAGCAGTATGTTCGGCACAAACCGATCTCAGCCACTGCTCGCCTGTCTCGTTCCTGCTCTCTTGTTCTGAGATTATCGGAATATTTAAGAATCACCGTAAATAGAGAGCAGTGGCGAATTCGAGCAGGATTAGTTATTACACACTGATGCCAGTGCTGTGCAAACTGCCAAGCCTCAGAAAATGTCAAAAAGCGGTAAGAGATGTGTTACTAAACTTGGCTTCCCTAAAATTTCCTTTCTAAATGCTGATACTGGAACATGAAAAATGTTTTCTGAAATACATCCATGTGACAACAAACAAACCTGAGCAGCCAAAGTCGTCGGTAATAACAAGTGAACAAGATTTGTGTACTAAATAGCTTCTTTGGTAGAAAAGAAGGGCTGGTGGTGTTTTTTTTCTGTCAAGAGTTTCTTGAAATTGGGTTGGTTTATGCCCCTTCAGGCAAACAGCCCATTATTTTTGATAGCGTGTAGTTTTGCTAATGTCTGCAGTCCTAAACTGAAGATGTTTCCGGGGTTCATTCCAGACTCCCTTTTCTGCACAGCCATTTTGGACTCCCCTTTCAGTCTCCCTTTTCTGCAGAACACAGATGAAGAGGATTTGAGCTGCTGGCCTTCCGGAGCCTTTAGGGCACGCAGCAGGAAATACGTGGGTTTCTGTTACTTGCCGAGACAAATTCAGCCAGTCCGCCCAACGAAACTCCTGGCTTCGTAGTCTGCAGAGCAGTAGTGTTGATGTTGGGTATAAAGAAAAAAAAAAATCAAGTGTTAAGAAACGCAGATGTCCGTACTCTGGAAATGTTAGGGCCTGGCTGTAGGAATTCAGTGAGTTGGGTATAATCCATCTAGAATGGGTTCGTGGTAATTCTTAACCACCACTGTGATGAGCCGTCGCAAACGGGAGCTGCACAGTTAGATGACCACGTTATCTCCTATCGTGACTTTTCTAAAGAAAAAAAATAAAAAGAGTTTTGAAAGACGAATACAACATTTTCCCATGTAAAGGGAGCGGGGTTGCAGAGGATGTTGTTTCCCGCCGTTGCAGAGGCCCTCTACTCCATTTACTTCGCTGCTCGCCCGACTGGCTTGCTCCTGTCAAGCTTTGCATGATCTCTTCCCCATGTGCTCCGTAAAAAGTCAGCATGGGTGCATGGCACATACTTCCGCTTCTACGCGGGTGCACAGCAGACCCTCAGCACACGGTGCTTCCGTAACAAACGGACCAAGAGCTAACCCGAATGACTGCCGATACTGTCGAGGATGCATTTTTGTTGCAGGCTTTTTAACTGGTCTCTTATTGCTACACATGTTTTGGGTTTGGTTTGTGGTTTGTTTTTTTTTTTTTCCTGCTGAGTTTTATTAATATTGTTTTTCTTTTTTCCCTTCTTTTGGTAAATTTCTTTAACCTTCCCCCACATTCTGCTCAACCATAGCCATGGAGGGTAAGCAGTGCGTGAGCGTGTGTGTACGTGCCCTATCCCAAAACGTCTTTGCATGTGACTTTGCCAGATGACTCTTTAACTTCTTGATTGCTGAAAGCAGTTAGAATCACAGCCTTTCCCTGGTGACTGAGGAATTACAATGTTCTTTTTCTGAAAGTATTTTCTGATCAATACACTAGATTGAATCTCTCTATTAGTTGTCAGTACCCACTCAGTGAAATGCAACAAAATGGAAGCACTAAATCCTGCACTCCTTCCTTAGACAAAGTTTCACGCGAGTATTGTATAGTTTCATCAGGGTAGAATCTCAGGTGCCTCCAGTGAAACATCTCTGTAGCCAGGACCAGGTGTAGGAACCAGCAGTAGCCCAGTGTGGTGGGCTGAAATGCCCGGAGCCATCTCAGATCGACAGGGCGGAGGGCCGCTGAGTGACCAGTAGGAAATAAGCAATTTTGTAACCTTCTGCTCTCAGCGGGTGGTCACTTGGGCATCCCGTAGCAGCGAAGAGCTGCGGGGAACTGGGGTGCTTGTAGTTTCACAGTTCTGGAGCAGAGATACTGAGGACCTCACAGAGGAAGTTCGCAAAGTTTGTCTCTTTTCTGACCCAAGATTATTTTGTTCTGTGTTGGATTTAACTCCAGACAGATCTGACTCGATGGAAGCTTTGCCAAGAGTAAGGACTACAGGATTTTTAACCTACTGGGTTTTTTCTGAGGTCTTGGAAACAAACTGTATGAAAACATTTGGTGTTTCCCACCTGTACTGGTGACACTATTTTTGTTAATTTGCCGTGAATTTTCACTAACAATTAAATATACTGCAATATTCTCCCTTTGCTATACCAGTATGTTAACTGTGTACTCTGACGTTGTTTTGGAACACAAAACAACTTTCTGGAACGAGGGACCTGGTACCTGTTGCCTTAGCAGTGCCACTCGTCCATCAGTAGTGAACCACTTAGACGTGTCGAGTACTCCCTACTCCTCGTTCCTCAAATTATTTTCTTCTCTGTTGCGGGAGTTATACCGACAGCTCTTTGGGGAAATCCTGGTAAAAATTCCCCAAAGTCATTTCACAGATCAGGTTCAGACAGAAGAACTAAAGGAGGGTTCCTTCAGATCTGGGAGCGAGCGTGCTCAGCCAGGACAGGGGACCCAGGGGACCGGGCGGGGGGGGGCTGGTGCCAATATGAGACATTCCCGGCGGTCTGCGGAGGTTGGGAAGTTGCTGAGCCCCATCTGCTGGGGACGGGAGGTTAAACAACCCCTCTCTGCTTCCAGATTCAGCCGCAGGAAATCAGCCCTCCTCCTACCGCCAACCTGGACCGCTCCAACGACAAAGTCTACGAGAACGTAACTGGGCTGGTGAAAGCGGTCATAGAGATGTCCAGTAAAATACAGCCAGCTCCGCCGGAGGAGTATGTGCCCATGGTAAAGGTACGGAGGCAAAATCAGTGGTTTAGTTCTCTCCTGAATGAGGTCGTCAACTGACGCAGGAGAAAGTTTCTGGGAAGTTCGAAGTAGAAAAGTTTTTTGTGTTTGCAGGGGGGCGTAAGTTGTGGTCAGAGCGCTGGAGTGTTGGATACTGTTAGCGGTGCCGTGGGGAACGGTGCTTTTATTGCCCAGGTTGCCCGTGCTTGTCCAGGGGCAGCGAGTTGTGCGCTGCCTTCTCTGCATTTCATTTTTTAAAAAGAACCTTTTTTAATGAACCCTTTGGCATTTTGTTTTGATGGTGAAACATGAAATTGCAAGTGGGGTTTGTTCTAACTCCCTTCTTGCCCAGATGAGGGATTAAGTGTATCGGTTGCTTCCCGCACTCCGGCTACAAGTCTCTCATCCATTCATTCCAACTTTTTAAACTTTATTTTCTTCATTTATTTTTTTCATTTTTTTTTTTTTTTTTTCTTAGGAGGTTGGGTTGGCGTTAAGAACCTTACTGGCAACAGTAGATGAGAGCCTCCCCGTGCTTCCGGCAAGCACCCACAGAGAGGTACGTGGAGCTCCCCTCACCCGATGCTCAGTCCGTTACGTTTCAAGTTAGCCCCGGCCAGGACAGCTATCTGGGCAGGTTTTGGCTCTCTCTGCATATGTTTCGACTGACTAAGCAGTATGAACTCTCGGGTTATAATTCTTCATGAAATTAATTTTATCAGAATCCAATTGCTGTGTGGATGTAGGCTTCTATTGGCCTAAGTGAAGACACTCAAACTGAACGCAGTTGAAGAGCGTACAACACGCACTCATGAAGCTGACGTGAAAACTGTTAGTAGCGCTCGCACAGAACTTCTTCGTGCGAGGGTAATCTTTCCTTAAACTACAGCTTGCACGCAACTCACTGAACAGGTAATTGAGCATAGCTTGGTGCAGCTGGAAGGTTTTGATGAGATATCCCATAATAACCTAGTCCCGGATGAGAATTGACTGAGATCTTTCAGTGAAGTTCACGAGTCGGAGGTAAAACTGTTTTCGCAAAGCCTTGGATGAGTGTGATAATGAGAAACCCAGAGAATGCTTCTTTAAGTGCCATCTTAGAGAATCATCCTGACGTTAGCAATGTGGTTCTGCCACCTGTACGTCACTTCTTGACCTGCTTTATTTTCTACAGCTACTTTTATGCTTTAGAGCTACTTTAATAAGTCATTTTAAAACCCAGGTAATTATATGGACCTGGAAAACTACAAGACATGGGTTAAAATCTGCTATTAGCGATTTGGGTCTTGGTGCCATTTAACAGGAGGTGGCTCAGCAGCTGACGAGGCTGCTCTCCATCTCCACGCAGGCTAGAGCAGCGGGTGCCGAAATCCCATCTGCTCCACGCGACGCCCACGGAAACAGCCCCAGCTTTGATCGGAAACCTCCAGCAGGGGCTGTTGAGGGAGGGTAGATAGTGCCGTCGCTCTGTAGTACCGCTGTCGCAGGTGCGATGCTTCTGACGACTGAATCTTCTCGTTCCAGATCGAGATGGCCCAGAAGCTGCTGAACTCAGACTTGGCCGAGCTCATTAACAAGATGAAACTGGCGCAGCAGTACGTCATGACCAGCCTGCAGCAGGAGTACAAAAAGCAAATGCTGACGGCTGCTCACGCCCTGGCTGTGGATGCCAAAAACTTGCTGGATGTTATTGATCAAGCCAGACTGAAAATGATCAGTCAGTCCAGACCGCACTAAGTGCTGAGGGAAGAGTTTCATCAGTCTAAGAATTCTGCTTGCGAAAGGATGTTATTTTCACCTTCCACCAGCAGTGAGGATTAACCCAGTGTAGTTCTGGCTTTCCAGCGCCTCTTGCTTCAGCAGACCTGACTGACAGCTGTTGGTTCTCTCTCATTACAAAAGTTTAACCGAGTTTTTATCATAAAGCCAAGCTGGTCTGGGATTCAAAAAAGTGGCATTATCACAAGATGAAGTTTGTGCGGAAGTCCTCGGGAAATCACGGCTATGGAGCGCACTTCGGTTTTGTAACCATCGCATGGGACACGCTTAGCCTAGAGCTGCCACAGGGTTACGGTCTCCGAGCCAAAACCATCCGAGCAGCAGATCGGAGAAAGATATTGTGAAGTGAAGAATTCGGGGAAACCTCAGGGCTGAGAATTCTTGCCCACAGTATATGAACTATCCAGACTGGAATTTTTTTATTAGAACACTTAACGTCGCAATATGCTAATCACAATTTACAGAGAAAGAATAAAAAGCTATATTTTCAAGACTTCGGTCATTTCAAGACAAACTAAAGCCCTCTTCATCTTCCTGCCTTTTACTTTTATGTGAATGTGTGAAGCATTTGTTTGGAACTAGCTGTAGAACACGACTGAAAACTCTCGTCTTCTTCACCAGAATAACGTGCCAGTTCTTTTGTAGCAATGTTGTTTTCCTTGGAAGCAAAAATGCTGCTTTGTACCAGAGCAATTCAGAGCTGCATTTAGAGGAGTTCTGTAACCATTCATGTCCCCCCTTTTTATATAATTTATAAAGACAGATTAAAGCCATGTTGAATATTTTAAACCCACTGTAGTTAACTAACCCATCCTTTTGTCTATCTTGCCTGGGAGGAGTTACAGTAGAGCAGTGTAATTAGATTTTCCTTGGTTTTCCAGTTATGCCATCTGTTCTGTTAAAATAAAAACCACGCTCCCTTCTTGCTGTTGAGGGATATAAATTATTCTCAGGAAGAATATAATGAACTGTACAGTTACTTTGACCTATTAAAAAGGTGTTACCAGTGAAATTCTGGCTGTATGATTTTGTGCACGCGCGTGTGTTTTGTGCGTACTGCAAGAAACCACTGCGAGTTTTCTCTGCTTGGAATTTCTCCCCCACCCTAATCCACAGGCTTTTAGGAATTCACTTATGCAGGACTTAAGGAGCACAGTCAGCAGCTAAGGAGGAAATCCAAGATTTAAGTAGTCTTCCAGACAGCAGTTTTTCTTCCAACTATGGAGCACAGGAACAAGTCAGTGTTATCTGCATAAGTGACTTATAATTACTTGGGATCACTCCTTCAGACTTTTAAAATAAATTTTCCCAGGGGACGGCTTCTCCAAAGCAGGGAGTTGCATGGACTGAATTCTTCCATGGGCACCTGCATCTCCCAAAAAACAAACGAGCTCCAGATTCGTGGGAGGATGGGGTAGTGCAGAGTGCATCCACTGTGGGTCTAGACATAGAAACACCCTCCTACACAGCTTCGGAGGCTTTATACACTTGGAATATTTTGCTAATCCTTGATTTTCATTTCATATTTTAGAATACACATTAGAAAGACAGCCCTTACCTTGTTCGGTTGCTCTGGGAAAGTCCTGTTCAAAAATTATTTTAGAAATACATACTTTTTAAGTTACTCCTTTCATACGTAAAGTTACACAATCCTCCACACGCACACCTCAAAGCAGTTTCCAAAGATGCTCCTTAACATTTTTCTGGAAAGGCAAAAAAATTAGACCCCTTACACAACCCGGGCTCGGTGCGTAGCACTGCAAGGCTCCGTCTGCTTTTAAATTACACCCACTTCTGAATTAACAGGACCCAACTTTAGCCTCCAACAAGGGCCTTTGCCCGAGAATTCAGCCTTTTTCCCCAGTCTTGTGCTCAAGAACTGTCCTCGACTGTGGAAGGCGTGTGGTCCCCCCCGTGCCACAGCCTTTAGCTGCCCCTGGACAGGTTAAGTTACCCAAATATTAGACAGAGATGGAAACAGCCTGTTGCTAGAGCGGTAACCAGCCCCACCGCAGCCCCAGCACCAACCCAGTGGTAGCACTTTTGCCAACCACGACCACATCCCACGCTCACCGTCGTGACATTTCCACCTTTGTCCACAAGCTACGAACGCAACTGGGAACCTCAACTGCCGCTGTGCTGTGCCTACGTCAAGTACAAAGAACCAAGAAGGAAAGTCGCAGAGCTGTAGATTAACGTGCGACAACAGCAGTTCTGGTACCTGCAGGTAACCTGGCTGTCCTTCATCCTCTCCCCTTCGCACACACCCATGTAAGCGACAAGAGTACATTTGAATGTTCTTTATTACAGGCAGGTACAAAATTAATTAGTCAAAAAGACCAAAGCCCATGTCATCATCAGATTCCTCTGATTCTTCTTTCTTTTCCTCTTCTTTCTTCTCCTCAGCTAGAAAAGGGAGAAAGGGATCAGGATTTTTCCATTTTGTCATCTCACAAGAGTCACATGCCACAAAAGACTCCACACAGACTTGACAGCCGTGAGCAAGAGCCGAGCCGTGCTGCCCAGCCAAGCTGCCGCCCGAGGAGACCAGCGCTGCCGCCACTAGGAAAGCGGTTTTGTGCCTCCAAGATTAACTGCTATCAAATCTCAAACGCTTTACAAAGCGGATACTCTCTCTTCAGCCATCAGAGTGGGATCCTGGTGACACACAGGACAGTCGGCCTTAGCTCTGGGGTAACGCTCCTCCTATTCACCGGCCCAAAGGGAGGGTCGGACGTGCTCTGGAGCGCCCACGTGCGCACTGCGAAGCGCAGAGCACACTGAAATCGCACGGGGAAGAGCCGCGCCGACCCTCAAGCCGGAGGCAAACAGCTTATTACCCCAGTCCTCCCTCCCGCCCAAGCCCCCCGCGCTGGAGACAGACAGCCCCCCACTTACCGGGGGCAGCACCGCCCGCAGGGGCGGCGCCGCCGGCGGGGGCAGCCGCAGCCGGAGCGCCGCCGCCGCCGCCCGCTCCTACGTTGCAGATGAGGCTGCCGATGTCGATGTTGGCCAGAGCCTGGGGACAACACGCGGCGGCAAAGGCTGGTTAAGAAGGGGCGGGCGGGACAGCCCAAGGCACCACCCGCCGGGGAGCCGCTCCGCACCGGCGCCGGGACGGGGCCGCCGCCCCCGCGCTCCCTCTGGCTCACCTTGGCGAAGAGGCCCGGCCAGAACGGCTCCACGTTCACTCCGGCCGCCTTAATGAGGGCGTTGATCTTATCCTCCTGCAACGAGAGCGGCGCTCAGCCGCCGGCCCGCG
>VZSZ01006931.1:74916-86613 GCA_013398815.1 Ibidorhyncha struthersii | reverse complement strand
AAAAACCGTATAGTCTCGTTGTTACGCGCGAGAGGGAGCGGTGACCGTGAACCACCAAATAAAAGAAAATAGAACACGGAATACGCGTCAGAGCCGCCGCGGTTGGCGTAAGGATTGACCGGGAGGTTAAGGCGGCGCGGCGGGGACCTGCCGGTGCTGCGTGTCGGAGCGGCCCCGCGCAAACCACCGCCATCCACCTCGGGATACCGGACTGGCAGTTCGTGATAACGTTCTCCAAAAAAAAAACAAAAAAAAAACCCCAAAAAAGTCAGTATATGGCGTGTTCTGGGTTTAATCAGTGCTGCTGTTTAGGGGGTCGTCACTGTTAAACGCGCAGTTTTCTGTAATGTACATACGGGGGGGGGGAAGAGGGGCAGAATGAGCCACTGATGAAAACTCCACGCGTCCCGGCTCCTGCAGAGCGGTGGCCTCACCAGCCTTAGCGGATTCCAGCACTTCACTCCGAAAGAATCGTCAGATTATGGAAAATAAATGTTCTCTGACTGTTAACGTGTTCTCGAGAGATGCGCGTTCGATGGGCGTCGCGCGAGCTGCACAGTTTATGTGACAGGCCGGGAGAGCGGGGGTTCTTCAGGCTGGAGAAGAGAAGGCTCCAGGAGACCTTACGACAGCCTTCCAGTACGTGAAGGGGCTACAGGAGAGCTGGAGAGGGACTTTTTATAAGGGTGTGTAAATAGGACAAGAGGGAATGGCTTCAAACTGGAAGAGGGGAGATTTAGAATAGATATTCGGAGGAAATTTTTCACTCTGAGGGTGGTGAGGCACTGGCGCAGGTTGCCCAGAGAAGCTGTGCCTGCCCCATCCCTGGAGGTGTTCCAGGCCAGGTTGGACGGGGCTTGGAGCAACCTGGGCTGGTGGGAGGTGTCCCTGCCCAGGGCAGGGGGGTGGAACGAGATGATCCTCAAGGTCCCTTCCAACCCAAACCAGTCTATGATTGTATGTGCCATAGCGCTTGCTCAGAGTCCTGGGACACAAGATGGATTTAGACCTTTGAGAAGGCACCAATAGGAAGGGCCGAGTCGGTCGTGCTCTCTGTCACTCTTTTTAGCAAATGAAGTCCCCTTCAAACGGCGGTCCAGGTAACAGCGACAGAGGTGTTTTTGGCTGAGTCACATGCAGCCGAGTCAGTCAGGACTTCGTATTTTTATTTTAAATGGGGAATTGGCAAGATGGGCGTTTGTCATTCCTTCAGAAAGACAGGAGGTTGGTTCGAAAATATTTTGTCAGAAGGAGCAGGAGAAAATAGTTATTTTGAGCGCGAGGTGGGTACTTAACTGAATCAAAATATCTTCCCCATCAAAACAGAGCTTTATTTTCTATTTATATGCAATCAACCAACTTCCAGGCAAGAGAGAAGTTACTTAAACAGCACTTTTTCAGAATGTTGATGCAAGCGGCTCCAGAGCCAGCCCAATCCGCGGTGGGGCAGCAGATTTGGGCATACGGGGGGCGTTCCTGGGGCAGGGAAACACCAGGGCAGCAGAGAGACCCACCGGGAGCCAGCAGCTCTCGCGGGAGGCGCTGATGAGGTGTGGGCATCACCAGAGCAACCCCGGCCACCGCCCCACACCTATAAAAAGCAGCCTGGGGAGCGCGAGTGACCAGAGTGGGCAAACGGCATGGTGTGGCAGTTGGTGCAGGGAAGGCGGCGTCACCCTGCCAGCTCAAAAGGTCAGTTCAGTTGGCGGTCATCGTTCTCCCAGAAGGAGCTCAGCTGTGGTATCCACCCGGCAGAAAGCCATGTTCTCTGCGCTCAGCAGAGCTGATGGGGCAACCCAGAGAGGGCTCCCAAAAAACGTGCAGCCATCCGGGTCTCGGGCTGCAGGCCGTGCCAGGGCCTTTCACTGGTAACTGAGGGTTACCATTAGCGAGAACAGCTGCCTGAGGTGTCACCAAGTAGACAATCTGCTCAGCCTGGGGGCAGAGCTACCAGAGGAAGTAGAAAGGTTAAGGAGCATCAGGGAGTTTGAGAAAGAGATAGATCGGTGGAACCATGCTCTGCCCTCCCTGAGATAGAAACTGGAACGACCACCAGAAAAAAAAAAACAAGACCAAGGGGATCCGCTAGAAGCAACGCTAAGGCATGTGGAGGACGGGGATGTGATTCAAGACAGCCAGCATGGCTTCACCACGGGCAAGTCCTACCTGACCAACCTAGTGGCCAATGGAGTGACTACATCAGTGGACAAAGGAAGAGCTACGGATGTCGTCCATCTGGACTTCTCTAAGTCCTTTGACGTGGTGTCCCACAACATCGTTCTCTCTAAATTGGAGAGATGTGAATTTGGTGGGTGGACCATTCAGTGGATAAGGAATTGGTTGGATGGTCGCATCCAGAGAGTAGTGGGATGGGGCTGTATTTGGACCAGTACTGTTTAATATCTTCATCAATGGCATACGCAGTGGGATCAAGTGCACCCTCAGCAAATTTGCATATGAAACCAAGCTGAGTGCTGCAGTCCAACACGCCTGATGGATGGGATGCCATCCAGAGGGACCTGGACAGGCTCAAGAGTGACCTGTGTGAACCTCATGAGGTTCAAGGCCACTTGCAGGATCCTGCACCTGAGTCAGGGCAACCCGCAGTATCGATACAGGCTGGAGGATGAAGGGATTGAGAGCAGCCCTGCTGAGAAGGACCTGGGGGTACTGGTGGATGAAAAGCTGGACATGAGCCGGCAATGTTGCTTCCAGCCCAGAAGGCCAACTGCATCCTGGGCTGCATCCCCAGCAGTGTGGCCAGCAGGGCGAAGGAGGGGATTCTGCCCCTCTGCTCTGCTCTGGTGAGACCCCGCCTGGAGTACTGTGTCCAGCTCTGGGGCCCTCAACATAAGGACATGGACCTGTTGGAGTGGGTCCAGAGGAGGGCCATGAAGATGATCCAAGGGCTGGAGAACCTCTTCTATGAGGACAGGCTGAGAGAGCTGGGGTTGTTCAGCCTGGAGAAGAGAAGGCTCCGAGGAGACCTTATAGCAGCCTTTCAGTATTTAAAGGGGGCTTATAGGAAAGATGGGGACAGACTTTTTAGTAGGGCCAGTAGCGACAGGACAAGGGGTAATGGTTTTAAACTGAAAGAGGGTAGATTTAGGCTAGATATAAGGAAGAAATTGTTTACACTGAGGGTGGTGAAACACTGGCCCATGTTGCCCAGAGAGGTGGTAGATGCCCCATCCCTGGAAACATTCCAGGTCAGGTTGGACGGGGCTCTGGGCAACCTGATCTAGTTGAAGATGTCCCTGCTCATTGCAGGGGGTTGGACTTGATGACCTTTAAAGATCCTTTCCAACACAAACCATCCTATGATTCTATGTTAAATAAGTCAAACTTTCAAACATAAGCTTGAGCAAAATTATTCAAGGATTTGCAAAAAGCCTGAAACCTTAGAATCCTAAAATGACAATTTTCCAGTACCAGCAAAGCTATCCAACAGCCTACTATTCTAATGCTCCTTCATAAAAATGTGAGGATTTATTAGACCATTACAAGTAAAAACTGAGGTAGGCAAGCAGGACTTGACCTCTTCTATCCATACCTTCCTTACGATCAGAAACAACTCAAAGTTTCACTAAATGAAGATTTGACACTACTTACTGCTGGAGATGATAAATGCAGTGTTGCAGCACTTGTGGCTACTTTAACCCTATTAGGGGGGTCGCCAGCTCTGAATTTAAGCATTTACTTAAACTTCCTACACAAGGCCCAGGGCAAGTGTCTACATTTTTAGTATCTAACTCAAAGTAGCAAATAAATGCATCCTTCCATTAGGATGTAATATCCCGGAACCTCTGTCCTTGTTCGGTGCTTAAAGATGAGATTTCACAAATGACTTCCATGAACCTGCCTTGTCTGTCCCTCACTCCAGCGTTGCCATGGCCTCTCATGTGAAAGCACTCAGAGCTGTGCTGAGAGGTCCATAGAATCATAGAATCCTCCAGGTTGGAAGGGACCTTTAAGATCATCGAGTCCGACCTACAACCTAACACTGTCAAAACCAGCACCATGAGACGATCTGACTGAAAACTAACAACTTTCAACCAGATGAAAAATGAATTTGCCAGTGAAGGTGGTCTGGGAAATTAGTAACAGAAGTGTGCAGACAAACAACAAAATTACAGGCTTAGTAGAGACCAGACATAATTTGCTTACGAAGGGCATTCATATATAGTATATAACTACATTCTAAATATCAGGAAGCAGAAACTGGAGTTTGTTCAAGGGCATCAGGATCTCAGAGTAACTTCTACTACAGCACCTCTGGAAATGCACAGATTGTCAATAGGCTAAAAAACCTGCAGGAGACCCAAGCTGTTAAATAAGAAAGGTTCCCTCCTAAGTGGATCCCACACCAGATTACATTTATATATGTGAGGAAGGAACTGAAGATTAGACCAGCCCGCATAAGGAGCTGCTCAGATAGCTTTTACTTTATGTCTAGAGGTACTGCCTGCTAAGAAACCCAACAATGTTAGATTCTGCATCTGAAATGTCTGCTCCACTGAAAACATCCTGCATTAAACAGAAATAAGTAACTTATTTTGCGGGATTTAAATAGTGGCTATATATCGTTGCTCTTTTTAGATAGTGGAGGAAATCCAGCTTCACTGAACTTGCAAGTTCTCTGTATTCCAGGGATTCTTGTTGCAATGATCAGCACATTTAGCGCTGTTGTACTGAAATCGAATATATTTGGGGACAGTATGAAAGCATTCCTACTGCTTGTGGATACAAAGAAAGGTGAATGGTATGGCCCAGCTTTTCCTATTCTGTTTTAGTGGTGAAAGTAGGAATGGAAATTTGCTTGGGCCCTAACAGAGGGAGGAAGAACACTGATAACGGTTCTGATATAACAGTCCGTAAGCTAAAAGTTATTGAAAATGCTGATGAATTGTTAAAAAAAAATATGAAGACTTAAAATTTAAATGTGACATTCACATAAGCTTAGGCTTTGGTTGGTAAAGATGTTAATTAAATGAGATTTGCCTACATCCTTGCTTCATGGCTGTCTTGCTGCATCTATTGAGTGACACTGATAAGGCTGCTCTGTAGGGGCTCAGAATAAAGTTATGATGAAAACAAATCACTATGTAATAAGAAAGTTAAAACCCCTCAGTTTTGCTGCTTCCCAAAGCACTTTGAAGCCCAGCTATCCAGTCAGGATTGCTGGTTAATAAAGCTCAATTCTGAGGCAGACCAAGGGGTAAGGTCTAGAAACTTGCAGCAGTATGTGTTTTTCACCTCTCATCCTGTAACTGTCTATACTTTGTACAGTCTATTTAACACATCACTATCCTTTTGAAGCAGAACAGTCTCCATTCTAGATGAATCAATAGCAAATAGATGGGGGCTTAAAAAACAAATAAAGTGTACGTGCTTCTGTGTATTCTACAATGCCAGAGTGATAAGTTACTGGGACTTGGTCCAGAAAGCCAATGTTCTGTTTTAGGGTGACAATAAAACTGTGTTGCTAGCAAGCTGTTATAGAATAGCACAGGAGTGTTTTTGTGATAAACAAAACACGTACCTTGGGTATGAAACATCCCTGAGGTGGACATTTTACACTCAGAGGATGGTAAAGAGCAGTGGCAGGGATTTGGCTAGATATTCTTGCACGTTACTTACCAGCCAAGAAAGGAAAACATCAGCAAGGTGTGGATGAACTGAGGTGGTTCTTCCTTTCTTAAAACAGCCTTTTCCGAGCTCTCAAGGCTGCACTTTTTCGCTGACCACTAACTAACCATGAGTTTGAGGGACTGTGCGTTCTGCCTGCACCCAAAGTTTCAGGGCCGTTGGTGCTATCGCACACTTAAACATCACAGCATGAGACATCTGGTATCGAGGTCCAGTTCACAGAGTAAGCTCTCACACAAGTTGGTAACAGGTCTGACAAATCAGGATTGGGGCCTTCTGGAGTTAGTATAAGGCCTACGGACTGTTAATAGCAGGACAATAGTACTTTAACCAGACATCAGGTAAAGAATTGCTTATATAGTTATGCTGTATTAGCATGCATATGTTTGGGTTCAAAAAAAAAAAAAGCATTGAAGTCTGCATAGTGATTGTTCTGTGGTTCTAGAAAACTGCATCATATTGTGACTCGATACTAAGGAAGCAAGAACAAGCAAGGTAGGCAAAATGGCAAAGTCTTATATCTGTGACCTGAAGACAACATTTCAAAACATGAAACAACACACGAGTTAAAAACTTAGCCCGAGATAAGACCACCAGGTAGGGAAGTCATTTGCATGCCCAAAAAGGAGAAAAGATGTGACTGCTTGACAGAAAAATAAATAAAAAAAAAGGCGAGATTCCCTTAGCCTCTATATGGGCTTTGTCTTGCCCAGAATCACTTATGTCTGTATAGACACCATAGTCTCTTAAAAGCAATCACTATATGACAGTGAGAGGACTTAAAAGTAGAAAAGCCATCTTAGGTAGTTACAGTAGATACAGTCCACCTTAATCTCTGTACAGTTCCCTTTCTTTCTCCAGTGTTTCTTTTTTTGTTTGTTTGGTTTTGTTTAAACTGTTGAAATGGTCTAAGTTGTTCAGTGGCCCTGGGAGGATCCTAATTTGGCTATACAAGCCTGTATCTCCTGGTTCTAGCAATTAGCCACACTAATAAACTTCAGGTTGTTGATCATCATCAACAGGGCAGAAAGGCTGTCTAGAGGGATCTGGACAGGCTGGACCGATGGGCCGAGGCCAATGGCATGAGGCTCAAGGCCAAGTGCCGGGTCCTGCACTTGGGTCACAACAACCCCGTGCAGCGCTACAGGCTTGGGGCAGACTGGCTGGAAAGCTGCCCAGCGGAGAAGGACCTGGGGATGCTGGTCGACAGCCGGCTGAATATGAGCCGGCAGCGTGCCCAGGTGGCCAAGAAGGCCAACGGCATCCTGGCTCATATCAGGAATAGTGTGGCCAGCAGGGCTAAGGCAGTGATTGTTCCCCTGTACTTGGTACTGGTGAGACCGCACCTCAGATCTGTGTTCAGATTTGGGCCCCTCACTACAAGAAAGACATGGAGGTGCTGGAGCGTGTCCAGAGAAGAGCAATGAAGGTGGTGAAGGGTCTGGAGCACGTGTTACGAGGAGCGGCTGAGGGAACTGGGATTGTTCAGCCTGGAGAAAAGGAGGCTGAGGGGAGACTTTATCACTCTCTACAACTACCTGAAAGGAGGTAATAGCGAGGTGGTGGTCGGTCTCTTCTCCCAAGTAACAAGTGATAGGACAAGAGGAAACAGCCTCAAGTTGTGCCAGGGGAGGTTTAGATTGGATGTTAGGAAAAATTTCTTCACTGAAGGGGTTGCCACCATTGGAACAGGCTGCCCAGGGAAGTGGTGGAGTCACCATCACCAGAGGTATTTAAAAGATGTGTAGATATGGCGCTTAGGGACATGGTTTAGTGGTGGACTTGGTAGTGTTAGTTAACGGTTGGACTCGATGATCTTAAAGGTCTTTTCCAACCTAAATGATTCTATGATTCATGCCAACACCTTCACCTGAAGGCAACTGGTTAAAGTCTTTCTGACTCCCAAGGGAGAGGTGGTGTTGGTAGATAATCAGGTCACCCTATTTGTTTGAGTTATGTGCTGTTAACCAGAAGAGCCATCCCCTCCTGCAAATGTTTTCCACTGTTTTTTGCAGTTGCACTTACTGTGCCATACTGAGTCTGGTGGGGTTTTTTGGGGAATTTGACAAAACAGCTGTAGACCATTAAGTTGTTTTCTCCAAGTTTGTTCATGAATGGTCTCAGGTACAGTATTTCCTTCCCTTATCTTCTTTTTGGAGACTACTTTTCTCCCTAGCTGGGTTTTTGGTTTTGTTCTCCTGATAACTAGGTTATTACAACAAAGAACAAAACTCTTACTACTTAAAACTGTAATAATCAGCATACCTAACATATCCCCAGTAGATGGTGCTGCATCGTTTTCATAGCGTTTACTTGTATTGTTGTCCCTGATCACCTAGAAAATTGTCTTTCTTGAGTGAACTGAAGTTAGTAATCTAATAATAATAAATACTTTGGGTTGTTGTTGTTGCTTGGTTTTTTTTTTTATAAATTAGTATTGCAATTCATTTTGCAAAAGAAATCAAGTGTGGCTTTGTAGCTTAGTAATTAGGACAGTCGTGTGGTTGTGGAGAGCCAAAAATCAGGTTTTGGTCCCTCTACCATGGATTAATTGTGATTAAATCAGTAGTTGTAAAATAATAAACAGTCCCTGGGGAGGTGACCAGAACCCTCAAAGTCTTTGTAACCATGTGAACACATCAAATCATAGAGTCGTGCTCTTCACTTTTTTTCTGATCTCACTCATTTTATATTCTTATGTAAAACAGAATACCGAATATGTGAGAAGTCTAATGCACGCACTCCATGATAATATCTTAAAAGTTAGGCCAGTTCAGAGCTGGAAAATGTAAGCTTAAATTCCCACAGAGTCAAGAATAAAATTTACATCCTTCTGTCCCGATTAAATTTATTTGCCACTGTGTCATTGTTATTAATGACTAAAAGACATTTATAAACTGGGCGTTTTAAATTAATTTAGTTTCAAAAGAGAAGAGTTGTTACCTAGTGAGATCAATGTATGTTTTCTCATCAAAAGAAAAGCCCTATCATTTGTCACTAGCCTATTTGTATATAAAATGTTTTTCCCACATCGCTCCTGGCTGACATAAATGATTTTAAAAGCTGTTCCTCAATACCATCTTCGCTTCAAAATTATTAGAAAATGCTCAGTTTTCCCAAAACTAATAATACCTTCTTTGAGAGTTATCAGTTCTGGGAAATGTCAGCTTGAAATACAGCAGTTATGATAGGTATTATGTCCAACAGTCACTCATTCTTTTCTTTAAAGAAACCTGATTTTAAGTATTTAAGCAGTTCTTGTACTAATATATAATCATTAATATAGTATATAAAACGCATGCATAAAAGAATGCTTTTATAGACCTTTTGAAACACTCTTTCAAACCAAACCTTTTAAAAAACAGATCTTATTTGGGTGAAATTGCCCAGTAAGATATAATTAGGTTTCACTGTGCTCCAAAACATCAATTTTGAGTGACAAAAAGCATTAGAAATAAAGCAAGTGACAAGGCCCAAAATGAGTGTGCATCCTGTTACTTCAAGAACAAAGGCAGAAGAGAGCTGTAACTCTCCTCAGTAACACAGAAATGCTGCTGAAAGTGTGCAGTAGCATGAAAATAGCCTGCAGGAACAGCAGGACTTCTACATGAGAAAACAGTGCTTAAATAAAACTAATTAACTAATTTATTATTTAACTGATTGTGCAAGTCTGCAGTCATGTATACACAGCGATAAGCCCTTTTGCTTATGAAGTGCTAAATCCACAAAAATGAGCTTTAAATCAATATGAGTATATTGCACTCTAGGATGTTCCAGGTATTAATTGCTGTTTTCGGGCTCTCAATTTTCCAGGGAATTTCTGAAATCAATTGCAAGAGTCTCCTGTGGAGACCAAGAAGTGTGGGATATGTGTTTATTGTTTTGCGATACCTCCCCTTATGTTTCACCTATCTTCTGTTGCCTGTTAGCTTGCTATTTTCAAACTGCTAGCATTTGTTTTTTCTTTTGCAATTGTGTGAGGTATCTGATGACGTTGCATGTGGGTACATCCCTTCAGCATGTAAGCTTCATGTTGCTTTCAGGCCAGGATTTCACAAGCAGAATGATGTAGAAAGGTGAGATGGAATTAGCTGTGTTTATGTGTCCAAAAATCAATTTGTTTTTTTTTGTCCATCCATAGGACAGAGATGGTAATTTTCCTGGAAGCCTGTATTGGGCTCACTCCACTTGTCTACAAACATGATATGACGGAGAGGTCAGCTTCAGTGCTGCTTGTCAGGGTGACCAAATTAGTCAAGTGGACTTTTCTAGAAACCAGTCAGAGTATTTGTATACTTTCTTGTACTTAAATGCAGAAGGTCTAACAGGCACAGCAGTATGTGTAATGTTAGAGGGAGTTATCTTCCTAATCAGATTGAAGAGATTGATTTAAACATAGTATAAAAAAACGCCGAAACTTAGCTGTCACCTCAGTATTTAGTACTATCTAATATAGCAGAAAGGCTANNTTTTCAACCTCTAGCAAGGTTATATAGCATAAACCAGAAATTATTGGTGGTTGTGCAAAAATGTTACCCAACTCCTCAGAAAGGGGAAAACAGCAACTCCTTTGCCAGCTCCCTTGGCAAGTCTATCTTCAAAGTTTATCTTTTTAATTTTGCTAGAGCTACTTGGCTTTACTCTAGAACTAAAGTTGACCCATGATTTTGTCCTTTATTTGTTTATAGTTACTGGTAAACCTCTACTTTCCAGCAACTTGAGGAGCTTGGAATGCTGACAAATCCAAAATCACTCCAGTGGAAACTCTAGTGGTGACAATGGTTTCAGGAACAGTAGACTTGAAGTGAAAGCCGAGCTGTTAAAAGCAACCCTTGAATATCTACAAGTATGACCCAAAGGGAAGAGTAAACATATAGATGATGTAACTTTGGAACAGTGAGATGCTTCTATATCACTTCAAAGATGAACCGATGAAGGAGCATGTTAATTGGTTTGACGAACCATACGAGCAGTATGTTTGACTTGTCCTTTGGCAGGTAATATTTACTGAAGGAATTCAGTTGACTTTGAAGGGGGCTTGACTGTTCTGGGATGATAACTGCATTATTTTTTTTAAAGGCTTCCACATCAAAATGGAGCAGATGAATGAAAGTATGGATCATGGCTGCTATACTGTAATTCTGTACATAACTTTCTGGTGGAAATGAGTATCATTAACTTGCTTTTTGCCTCCTTAGCAGGTTTAAGATTTTTTTTTCCTATTTTCCCCCCATGAAGGGAAGAGGTACCAATGAGGTGATTACTAAAGGATGACAGTTCCTGCAGGAATCATCATCACTGATACCTCCTGGGGCTCAGTGCATCATAGTGGCACCAGTGCTATTCCTCTTCCACCTTATTGCTAGTTGGTATTCCCCTGTACTAAACTTCACATATGTATGGCCAGAGTTTACCTGGTTGTACAAGACAGTAAGGTACCACACCACAGCTGGGTTTCATAGATACAACAAAAAGTGGATGGGGTATGGAAGTGTGAGATCCATGAGGTGACTGATCAGAGGTTTTCGCAGCAGCGATGCCTTTGTCTCATAGGGCGCTGGGGAGGAAGAAAAGAAACAATCAAATCCAGTTTTCAAGTAAACAGGGCGTTCAAGATCAAGCACTATGTGTAATATTGATGCTGTTCCAGCACCCCTTTTAAACATGCGTAACTAGGCAGACTACCTTGAAGGAGAGGTAGCAGAGAGCGAGAAGCACTTCGTATTTTTCAGCGTCTCACTGAAAGACAGAACAACTCCCCAGCAGTCCCGGCTACAGCATACACTTTGCTTTAGTTTGACTGTTGGTGTTGCTCCTGCCTAAGGCAGAGGCTTGGTACAAACGAACCATGGTTCATCTCGGTGGGTGACTGCAGGGCCTAGAAAGGCTCCTGCTACAAATGGTTCGCGTCTGGTTAGCCACACTGGCAGGCTGTAAGAAGAGCAAAGCACCAACGTGCGGTGGGTACCGAGGGCAGGGCTGGCGAAGAGAGCTTCCGATCCAGCTGATGAAATTCGTGCGGGGGAGGCGAAGGAGGCGGCAGAAAGG
>VZSZ01006931.1:19643-74035 GCA_013398815.1 Ibidorhyncha struthersii | reverse complement strand
CCTGAGGCGGCGGGGAAGGAGGGGCGGCGGGGTGAGGCGAGGGGGCCGCTCCCCTCTGCTGGGCGAGCGGTCCCCTCACGGGGTGGTGGCTGCTGGGGCGGTGGGAGCCGACAGAGAACGCCGCTGCCCTCCCGGGCCCTCCGCCGCTCCGTCCCCGGGGGTGTCCCCTCGGCTGTGCGCTACGTGCCGCCTTCCCCAGGCCAGCGCTTGGCTGTTCCTGCCAACTCAGCCTCCTGCTGGCAGCGCGGCGTGGACTGGGGTCTCCATTTCCTCCCTCCCTGATCCTCTCAGCGGCTGCATCCTCCTGGGCTGGCCCGGGATACAGGGGTTCAGGCCGCTGTGGCCCTGTTTGGCCCAACAGCGTGGTCGTCGATGACTGTGCTGCGCTTGTTTGTGTTGTTTAGATGTAGGTAAACCCTTATCCATGTCTCTGGTAGGGCTGGAAGAGGTTATCGGCTTCGTTAGATGTCTTCGAGTTCTCGTGTAATGAAAGCTGGGAGGCAAGGGAATGGCGAATGTGGAGAGAGGAAAGGTTACCGACTCGCTCAGGGACGTTTAATATTATTTAGAGGAAGGATACGATAATACTGTAGGAGTCTCTGCAGTTAATATGGGACAGTGTTTTTTCTTTTTAGTGTTAGGCTGTTTCTGTGATGAGGATTTCTTTTCTCATCTAGAAACTGATGTTTGGGTGACTGGTACCTAGGTTTTTTACAGAAAAGTTTCAAAATAAGTGGAACTTTATTTTACATTACTGTTCTCAGCAGTTTTGCATCAAATCTTTGGCCTCAGAGGGATAATCTAGCTAAGAATAGTGTAATGAAATACAGGACCTGTAGCTGAGGTGTCTTTTACTGCTGCTCTTATGAATGTTTCTACTGTAAGACCATTTACGTCTTAGGATCCACAGTTGGGTGCTGGCTTCTTTTTTTCTTTGATTTGATTCACTTGAACAGACAAGAATCAAGACAGGCAGTATGGATGATTGTTTTCCTCTTAAAGTACAGCTCCTCTGGTTTTATTTTCTTGCTTTTCTTTCTACAGTGCATGAAGGCTTTTATTAGACACACTGGGAAGATAGGTCTCTGCAGCTCTGTGTACCCAGACTGATGTTCAAGATTTTGGTTTCATCATTTGCACGTTTCATTACCCGTAACTGTGTATAACTATTGGTTTAATCATTTGGTGGCTTCTAGTGTCTGGTTCTCTTGCTCGGGTACAGGTATACTTTCAGTTTACAGGTACTCATGGTGCTCAAGTTGTGCTCTTGTTGCTAAGGCTGTGATGTTCACCTCCTATTGATACACCTTTTTCATGATAATAGGATATATATCAATCATGATATATATGATAAAGATATAACTCTTTTCTGTATATGTAAGGAGCTAAATCATTGAAAATATTGCCGTTTATGGGCTGAGAGTAGTTTTACATGTATGTGGGAGTCTCTTTACCTTCCTTTGTCTGATCCGACCACTCTCCCATTCACTCGGAATGATCTTACTTCCACAGCACCAGTGTTGGTGGCTGCTCTTTACCATCAAGAACCCGCGTTCAGCCTGTAAGGGTATTTTTCCCTTACTGGAACAACCCGCTCTTCACCTTGGTCTCTTGATAGAATACCCACTATACTTCTACTGAGTCCTAGATTGCGACATGTTACTGGTGTGTGTCTCGGGCTCCTGCTATTCTGCTCCCTCCAGCCAAGCTCATCTTCTCTCTTGTTTACTTCCTAGTTTATCTCTGTGGTTCAGCCCTTTCCCCCTGTGCAGAGCTGGGCAGTGACGGTGTCTGTTCTGGGGTATGAGCTGCGAGTTGCTCTCCACATCGTGAGGCTCTCCGTTTCCTTCCTGTGAAATCATCCACAGAGAGCCTTAGCAGCCCAGTAGCTTCTAGCAATCCAAACAGCTTCCTGCTCCACACCATAAGGCAGGGCATTTGAGCAGAGTTGTGTTTTTTTTGTTTTTTTTTTTTTTTAAGAGAGTGTGGCTGTACTGTGAACCAGTCTGGAAATGGGGGCTGTCAGCAGGATGCTTAGTTGTCTTGTGTACGGCTACGTGTGGCCTGCAAGCTGCCAGTGAAAGTCCCCTTCCATACATTAATCTGATAGCTATAAAATGAATGTATGCTGAAATCCTGTGCCGAGCAGTGAGCAAGAAGTGTGGTTTACAACCATTCACTCAGCCGCAGCTGCTGTGAATCCACAAGAACTTCAGCCTCTACACGTCTGTCAGCACATCCTTGTCACTGCTTAAATGCTCCATTCATATCTCCTGTAACTTAGATCTTGCTGCTGTTTGCTTCTCCGAGCGTTGCTTATGCATACAAGCTACTTTGCTCTTCCAGCTTCCGTCGCCAAACTGGACGCCACAGCCAACCCCGTTCCGAGGGTGCCTGTGGTGCTGG
Source organism: Ibidorhyncha struthersii (assembly GCA_013398815.1). NCBI lineage: Eukaryota > Metazoa > Chordata > Aves > Charadriiformes > Charadriidae > Ibidorhyncha > Ibidorhyncha struthersii. Next base: position 71,629 of record VZSZ01006931.1, on the reverse strand, counting down.
CCTCCTGCCAATGTAATCGCTCAATTTGCCACAGGGTTTGCTATTTTAATCTTAATTCTTTTTTCTGGAAACAGTATAAAGCAAGTTAGGAGGCCGTATCTGACTAATTTAAAAAAACTGCTGCTGAATGTGGAAACTTTGTTCAAACATGCTGTTACATCAGGAGTAAGATGTTTTTTAAACAAGAGGACGACATCATGAAATCACTGTTTTTATGGTTAGGAAACCAATGATCCCTGTTCCTTTTTCCCAAATACTGTTTGAGTTCTTGACTTGGTGTTGAATTTGCTGAAACATTGCACCCATACACTTTTTTTTGCCTTCAAGAAACTGAAAAGTAAAAAATAAGGAAATATGAGAGATACTTTTTTTTTTTTTTTTTTGTTAAGAAAAAGAAGTTTGATAGTACTACATTTTGGTGTATGTTTTTCTAGGACAGAAAAATGTCAAAGCAGCGTAACACCACTGTCATGCAGTTTAAAGAATGGATTAAAACTTGAGTAAACTTCTGTAACTTGCACTGCTTGGTATTCATATATTTGTAAATTCTAAACTTCGCACACTATTTATTCTTTGAAAGGATATTTGATTTTTACCTGCTACTCAGGGTCTTAATTTATTGTTGAAGCACTCTGAAAAGGAGTGTCATCATGAAGGGAGTTACGGCTTTGCATGTAAAATATAAACTTTTCCTAGCACAAGAAACAACTTTGAACCCTCTATCAAACTAGTGAAACAAAGGTTATTTTCTCACTTATTGTTTAGCTGTAAGTTAGTTCTTTCAAATTGGTAATGGACTATTGAAACTTTTTGAGTCTGTCATCTTGTTTTTCAGTGTGTATATTTGTTTTTGACTCCTGTATATTTTCTTTGAGATAAGCGGTGGTTGGATGTTGATTCTCTAAAATGTGGTGCAGGGAAAGGTACCTTCCTTGGGGTGGTAAAAATGGCAACATCTTCATCTTGTGGAGTTTAACTCCACCAGCATCTTTTTACCTCACATCCCAGTAGCAGCAATAACTCCCGTGTACCGCCTGTCAAGTGTCTGCCCTTCTCTTCTTAGAAAGGCTTTTTGTATTATTTTGGGGGTGGATCTGGACCTGCTCTTACTGTGCTAGCTCTGCTGGTGTCGCAGAGCTGCCCGATTTCTTTGGCTTGATTTTAGACAGTAAATTATGTTGAAATTCATTGTAAGCTGCCATATGTAGAAGAGGAAATGAGAACTTAATGTACAGCTTCAGCTCCCTTCCTTTTTGCATGAGGAATTTTCCTTAAATTTAAATTGCATTTGACAACGTTACAAACTGCAAAATGCAGCGTAACTTTTTCAAGCATATTGTTGGCATGGCCTGTATATTTTCCTAAGGAAGAAGACGATTGCATATTACTATGTTGCTTCAGCTAGCTGTGTAGTCTTAAGGTGCTTTAAAGATTAGGTAGTCATTTGATGAAAAGATAATTGATATTGCCGTACATGCGAACCAAACTTTCTCCTTTCCTTAGTGAACTGAAGTACACTATTTGCTATACGAAAAGTGAAACACTTTTTTTCAGCAGTGATTATCTTGCTGACTTCGCAGTTACATGGGATTTTGTACACTTATTTTTCCTTTGTCTTGAAATTTTTCACTTTTGCAGAATCATCATGTACTCATACATGCTTAGTGGTGTGTTGTAATGTATATAGAAAGAGTACAGAGGAACAGCCAAACCTTCCTGACTTCCAGGAAAGTACTGCTTTCACAATTTGTATGCCCTCTCCTGCACTGCTGTCACCACCAGTCTTCATCTATTTCACAGAAGGGTGGGAAAGGGAGTTAAATGCTTTAACTCTATAAGAGAAAATATGTCTTAGATTATCATATGATGGTCTGTTCTTCTATCTGCTTTGAACAGTAAAGGAGGGAAAAATTTTTCCACTTCAGGAAACAGCCCTTCTAAATACTTCTGGTCTTCCAGAAATTGCAGTGATCAAGTCGATGAATGCAGTAAACTTCGAACTGCTAAATTGGCTTTGCAAACATACACAGTTCTAACTAATTAGGAACTTTACGTGCCTAATGAAAGTCTTGTTCATGTCGGCTAAGCATGTGCTGACAATAGCTTTACAAAGTTGTAAGACTTGTCAAAATTCTGTTGTGTATTGCCTCCCTTCTTTCAAGGTTTAGCAGAATACTTGGTCATATTTTTAGTGACGGAATTTCTAATACTCAGACTACTAGAAAATATTACTAAATTTGAAAATAAAGTAAGTCAACCTCCAGTATCTTATTTTTGGTAAGTGATGAACTAGAAAAAAATAGCTGGTGGAAAATATTACATAGTCTTAATTGCAGTGGCTGTGGGTAGGGATCTGTTCCACGCATTGTCCAATTAATTTGCTTTAGTATTAGGCGTCCTTTCTGATGTACACCCAGAGCAGCCCACTAGAATGTAAACTATCTCTTATCCTATCGACTAGGGAAGTGCGGTGCTTTCCAACTCGGTGCAAGGGGGGTTTTTGTTTTGTTTTCACATATATTGTAATACCCGAAGTTGAACTTAGGCATTTCCTTATACGTTTTATGCTATCAAAATTGGGAAAACTAAAAGACAGACCTGAATAGCATCCTCCCCAGATAGACTGGACTTGTGTATCACGTGTCTTACACCGGTTGTAATTTTTTAGTACACAGTTCTCTTTGGTAGCTGTTTCTGAGAAGTAGTGCTTCAAGGAGACTTTTTAGTACTGTCCAGGAAGTCTTTTAATCCTCAGACTGAGGTGATGCCCATATTACTGTATACTCATGAGTGTTTTAATAGGTGGTGTCTTTCAGTGTGTTTCATGAGCACCGTAGGTTAGTGCAATTCATTTTTAACTTCTCCATTTTAATTTGTTTTGCTTTTACTATTCTCTTTTCAGAGTAAACTTAGTGCTTTTAAATAAAGGGTTCTAGTATGAGCATTATTTCATCTGTTTCTGTAGTCTCTCTTTGCATTTTGTGTTAAGGAAAAGTATTTTTCCTAAATATCTTTATAGCTTTGCTGCGGCTGTGAAGCCATGTGGTAGCTGTTGACCAGGCTTTCTAGAAAGAAAAGTTTTGGGTTACTTTTTTAAACTGTATGACTTCGTGAAACTGGACATGGCCAAGGTAGAAGCAAACCATTGATTTAGATGGGAAGGTATCACAGAATCGTCAGGGTACTGTTGATAATGACAGAATCAAGTCAGTCCAAAGCTTGCTTTGATGTTTTTCTTTTTTGCTGCCATCGGTGTTGTCTTTTGAATTCAGTTCTCATTGAGCTGTCCACAGTGCTGCCAAATTTTGTTTGTATTTGGCTTGTGAAACAGATTTTTTTTTTTTTTTAATCACAGATGTGGAGAGAGTATTTCAGTCTCTCCCCTTGTAATTTGTTTGTCCTCTTCTGTTTTTTGCCAGTGCTGTTCAGTTGTGTTTTGTCTTTGTTGTAGGTTTTAGTCTTCATTCAACCTTCATTAAACAGGCAACTGAAAAATAAAAGTCTTCATTGCTGAAAGTAGATTTAAAAGCTGTCCATGCGTCAGCCTGTAGTTTTACATTCATCTTAAAGTAGCGTAATCTAGCCCTGCTGTGAAAGAAATGGTCATGCAGATGTTAGTGTGGGAGGCTGCCTTGTGCACTGTTGAGCAAACCGATCCCAACTAAAACCAAGTCATTTTCATTCCTTGCCTTCATGCCCCCTCCTAATTAGTTTTAACTGCTTTGCTTTTCTGCAGGAACACTTACAATAACATGTTTTTTGGGATCATAGGGCAGACTGCACAGCTGCGTGAGGGCAGGACTTCCCTTTTGAAGCTAGTTCTGTCCTGTACCAGCTTAAGCTGTACGTGAGCTTATTACGGCCTGAAGTGAAGGTGTTAAGGCCTGGGTGCCAGCGTTAATATATGCCATGATAGCTCTGCAGTTGTGAAAGTCTCTGTCTTTGAGAGAAGTGTTAAAATATTTAACTTTTCAGAGATACAGAATAACTACATACATCTGCACAGTTTTGGGCTCCACGTCTTTCCTAACAGTTCTTCTGGCCACAACCTGATTGCATTGCCTTGTACAAGTTGCTTTATAATCAGAGTGTGGAGAATATGCTTAATGTTAACTCTTTCACCTGCATGAAGAGTTAAATCATAACACAATTCCATAAAATGTGTATAAGTCTGAACTAATCTCAGCATGTCATCTTGTGGAGCTTGAAAATACACTTTCGAAACTACGTTGGTTTAACAGCACAGATTTGCATATAGGGAATCAAGTTGATGATTTTGTGTCTAGTCTAGAAAAAAAAATTGTAACTCTTTTCTGGCCAGATGAGGAGCTGACTTGGCAGGCAGTGATAGATACTGTGGGTGGCTCTGTTCAAGCTGCTAATGTCACAGCTTGGAGCTTTAAAACTTTCTGTCTTAGTGGTACTTTTTTTGTATTCTTAGTTTGGTCATGAAATTTACGTTAGAGCTTATTAATGTGAGAAAATAATTACACATATTTTAATTTAGTAGTAGGAAGTGTGTGGATTTGCTAATTTAGATTTATTTTAAATAAGCCAATTTTAGAAGAGTTCCCAAGAGAGGAGGTTTCACTGACTTAGCTAGATCAATCTAAAAATTCTTTGAAGTTAAACTTGTCATGTAGATGAATAAGGCTTTAAAACATAATTATTACTAGGGCCTTGTTATATACCTTCTGAAACTTGTTTAGCAAGTGTTTACTATTAAAGGACAAGCGTCTATTCATACAGAGGGTAAATTCCTATCTAAATGTTGCTGTGTTCTTGGCTTCACTTATCCTTTGATAATGAACTTATTTCATTGTCCTTTCATAGAACTTGTGGTTTGTAGTGAATGCGCCCTTTCTGCTGTGTGTGTGGTTTTATTTGTTTTTTTTTTTTATCGGTCCCTCTATTGGTTGTGCTCTGTTGCCCCATCATTTCTCCATCGTTTCTGAAATCTTCATTTGCTCCCATGTGGAGGACAAGACTTTGGGAGAGCAGGGGTTTTCTTGCTTGTGCTTTTTAACTGCTGGTGAACTGTAAGGTTTCTCAAACAATAGTACTTGTCAACTTCAGCTCTTCTGTCTTGAATATTTCTGTTGAGAAAGCTAATGAGAGACATAGGTTAAAAAGAAAACCCAAAAAACCACCAACCCTCCAAACCACAAACAAAACAAAAATAAACTAAAGAAGAAACCCCAGTTCAGGTAGAAATGACTACACAGAAGAATGAATGTCTTGATGAACCAGTATGTTTCTTTCTGGGAAGAGCTTCAGTGTTTAATGAGGAATAGTTCGCGTGGATTCAGAACATTTGCATAAGGGTGTGTTCTTTAAAAAGTGAGAGCTTCATTCAGAAGGAGGAAACTTCCCACTGGGGCAAGGAAGTGGAGCTTTATTGTCTGGGTCTCGTTATGTGATTAGAATACGGTAGTGGTATTTTTTTTTTCTAATTGTTTCTGACTTGCAAATCCCCTTTAATGTAAAATTTCAGTGGCGGTATAGGCCTCTCTGTAGGAAACTTGTATGTGCCTTTTTCTAAATTTACTTTTCACCGAATCCTTAAAATAATGCACAGACCAAAAAATGGAAATTTGCAGGACTAGGTGCCACATGGAGTAAGGTTTTGACAGTAATACTGCAGGAGAAAATTAATTATTTCCAGAGACAAAATCTGTGGGGATTTGGATCTCCCTATAGTAAGATGCCATTATTCGCAGTCTCCTCCTATGCTGCTGCCGTCATGACTGAAGTGGCACAGTGCCACAGCTGAGTTTTGGGTTGTATCAACTAGTATGAGAACTTAAGTTGCTTACAAGAAGCAGGTGGAGGGGAAAAAAACCCCAAGATGTAATAGGGAAAAAAAAATTCTCATAGGGGACTTCTACTGAAAGCCTACACTCTCGTCATATCTCAATTATTCCATTATTATGAACCTGCATTTTGCCCTTCTTTTCAGTGATGCTGAAAACCACAGCCCTATCTCTTGAAACCGCATTAGATACTATTGCATCTCTTGCATGTTAAAGATGCTCCTACAGCTGCTTTCACTATCCAAAATGATAAAATAAAGCATAACCTCAGTTCTTAACTGTGAATTTTCTATTTGAAACTAAGCCATGAGACTGTTTGTGTTTTTGTAGATTAATCCAGTGTGGGTATGGGGAAAGATTTCTTTTTCAAGGAAAGTATGACTGCTTCAGAATTATAGCTCAACAGTTGAGTTTTGTAAATTAAAAAATATCTTAGGTATGAAGACAACTTAAAATTTTTAGATTTTAGATTTTACACAAAAATACTGCTAGCCAAAGTCTGTGGGGCTATGAATGTGCTTGCAAAGGTACGGCACAAAATACAGCCATCCTGGCTTGTTTCTTTAATAAGCTGAGGACAAATCACTTCTGTGTTTCATTAAATTGTATACAATGTGAATACCAGAGGGAATGGGGATTTGGGGCCTCTGTGGCACCAGTTTCCAGCTGGTGAGGCACAGCTCACTAGAAAGACCGTGCCAGCGGCAAGAGAGTAAAGCCCAAGCCATTAGAGCTCGTTAAGCTTATTGGAGCTTGTGTGCACGTGGGCACTAATGTCTCTAATATTATAGGAGGCTGGAGGAGAATCATGGAATGTAATGGCAAGGGATCTGCAAGGAGAAGGAAGGGAAGGGAAGGATGTTGGTAGAAAGGTTGGGGGAGCAACATTGCGCTGAGAACTACGACTGGTTCAGGTGACCTAATCTGTCCAGTGTTTGCTTGTGAGCTATGACGGAGACCAGTTCTTACTATTTCTAAGAAAAAAAATAAATCTGTGACATAATGAGGTCTTGAGTTATAGAGATGCTGGAGTGTAACAGGGAGGTGTACAGTATAATGCTGTTATTTGATAGCTGTTTGTGTGTGCAAAGGTGTTGAAGTACTTAACACGGGGACGGTTGGGGCGAAGTACCCTTTTGCAGAGCTCTGTTCTGTGCCTGGCACTAGCTGGAATGACTCTGCGCTCTCCTTGGGGCTGAATGCGAGTGCTTGTTCCTCTGATATTCACACCAAGTAGTCAGATGGAAGCTTCAGTCTGTGCATTGAAGAAAATATTATTGGAAGAGTCAGCACTGATGGATAAAGAAGTCAAAATTTACCAGCCTATTTGTGACTTATAAAAAAGGAGGGTGGGTTATGTTGTGTCATACATACCTATGCAGTCGGCTAATGTAGAAGGAGAGGGAGCCACATTTCTTTCCTGACCTAAATGCAGTATTTCAGCAAAAAGAGGGTAAGGGAAGGGTAACATGGAATGAAGAATAGAGATTTTTCTGGTCTTGCCTTCTATAGGGAAGAAGCAGCATAAAGGGAGGAATAGATGCTAGTGGATGTTTTTATTCCCCTAGTAGAAGATGTGTGTATTCACTACACAGGCCTTTTGGAGTGGTGAAGAACAGAGATTGTATTGAATGGAGGCATTGCTCTTTATGAACGCAGAAAATATTATTACATTCTTTACTTTAAACTGTTAGAAAAGGCACCTGGCATTAGTGCTTCATTTTCTAATGTGTGGAAAAGTAAATGAATCATTATGGTCAAGCATGATAAATAGCACTAAGAATGTTCTCCATTTCCCCCTTTGTCGACTAGAGGTTTGCCTGAAGATGGAGTTATTTTGTAGTTTGGATTCACATTTAGCTTTAAACTGGGTTGCTGACTTGTGGGTAAACCATAAGCATCCCCTCCGTTGTTTGGCTGAGGCTCACTATTTGGATGACTTAATTCAACATTGCAGTTTGTAATTAAAAGCATTTCTCTGTATCCCTTAAGAAGGTTTTCAGTAGTACTTCAGTTTTGTGCACAGGGATCAGTTAAACCACCTCACTTATTGACAGTAAGGATAGATATTGTATGCTCTGTATGTTCCTTGTGTGCTCTGATGGTGCTCTTCTGCTGCTCGCCCTGCTTGCAGGTGGCCAGTGGAGTGGTGAGAACCAGCTTGTTAGCATTTGAAACTTTGGAGGATGACTTTGAAGGACTAGGCTGGAAGGAGAATGTGGGAGGGAAAAAAAAGAAACCAACACTTGGTGCCTTTTGCAAGTTGACGTTGTCCAGAAGCAGCTTGTGGGCTAGAGAGAAGAACCGTTCTTTGTTTCTCGCCTGCTGCTTTCTGCGGGAGCATAGATCTCTTCCTTTTTAGTTCTCTGACATTTTGTTCTTGTAGTCTTTCACATATTCTTATTTGAAACATGGTCATAACTTAAAGTAAGCTGGATTGGTGTCTTGCCTTTCCCTTTCATCTCTGACTGCAACTCCCAGTCACACCATTGATGTCTGGGAGTGATTCTGATCTTTGTGGATAATAAAACTTCTAGCACTATGAAGAGATCCTGTCTCTATCTTACAGGGGTCAAATAGTAACCAGGGTAACCAAGAGAGCTGTAGATCTGTAACTTATTATTTATTCCAGACAAAATAATCATAGAATGGTTTGGGTAGGAAGGGACCTTTAAAGATCATCTAGAACAAACCCCCTGCCATGGGCAGGGGTGTCTTTCACTAGATACAAGGGTTGACTTAAGAATTAACATTGCTTGAATTCTTTTGCAGTAAGTGACAATTATTCCATAAAAATCATCTCTAGATTAGGTCTACTGAATGTAATGAGATTACAAGATTGAAGGCAGTGCTGTTTATCTAATGCTTCGACTCCTTGATAAGTCTTTTAATTTCATACTACAACACTAAGAAATTAGAATTAATCTGGCAGAGTGGGGTCCCCAAACTTCTTAGTAGTCATGCATGGGACTTAAAATATGACCAAATATGAGGACAGCTCCTTCGTATTTGTTTGTTGTTACTGAAGCAGCCCTAGCTCTGATGGCGTATGCTGAGGTGGGCTATGTGCTGTGTTTAGAAAATGTGCTACCTGCTCACTGAGTGACCAGAAGAACCATTAGAGAGTGACTCCATCAAAAATGATGTGAAAGGCATCATATATGAATCTTTGACAGGATCCAGGCACAGTTTCTATATGGTCAGAACGAGAAAAGAAATAACAGAAACATAATACATGCAGGAAAAATGAAGCATGCAAGAAGATAGTTGACCTAAGTGTCTTTAAGGGTTTGCTTCCAAATCTAAATGGAGGCACGTGGTGGCCTGGAATGAGCAGGTACTTGAGAGAAGTACAGGAACAGACAATGCAATGGGGAACGGGAACACCCCATGTGGCTCTGGACAAATAAGAGTTGTGAAGCATTGTTAACAGTGCTACATCTTTACTTTGCTACTAGGTAAAAGGACAAGCAACTTCAGAAGTTGAATCCATGTGTCCGATGACGTCTTTGGGTGCTGTATAACTTACTGGATCTTACTTGATTTCTAGGGCAATAAGGGTTTAACACTGAATTTATGGATGCTTCATAGTGGATATAGATGAGGTTTACAGGCTTGCCTCCTCCCCACCCCCCTTTTTTTAGTCTGAGCACACTTCTAGTAATCTGTTAGCCCTCCACCTCATTGCATAATTGTCCTATAGCTAAGACAGCAAGTCGTTAAAGGAGTTGTTCTGAGTAGTCTTAGATATACTTTATTTGCATAAAAAGGTAAGGAGAATTGGTTTTCCCTTCTACGCTTTACCTATTCCCCTTCCTACAGATGTTTATCAGGTTATTCGCTATGCTGGGCTCTACAAAGTACAGTTTTTCTAGAAGATGCTTCTTTTTTTTGCAGAAAACATCATGAAATCTTCTGGCAATCACATCTTAGTAAAGAACCTTCAATAGTTGGTATTTATGCTGTAACAGATATTAGATTTAAATGACGTTCTGATTACATCATCTCTTCTGCTTTTCTCCAGCACTTTCCTCGTGCTTTGAATTCTTGGGGTTAACGGATAAGTCCGTTACCTTTATTTGTTGTACGTGATCCAATCCAACAATTCTATAGCTTGACTGAAGAATTCTTAATTTCCGCACACTAAAACATGCTTAATGAGCAGCAAAGACAGATGTACAGGTTCCATATAGATTCCTCTACTCTGGTAATATCAAGGGACTATGAGCTGCAGCTTTGAGTTTTCCTTATCTCGTAGAAAACACTGCCAGCCTTTTTCCTATCTTTCTCTAACGGTTCTGAACAGAAAGCCAGTGCAAAAGTTAAACTTCTCTATAAAAGCCAAACTGTAAGCAAACTTGAAGACAGTCCAAAGCTTTTTTCAGTTGGGTCCTAAAAAGAAAAGGCTGAACTCCCTGTATTCCTTTTCTTACTGTGACCATATAGATATATGTAAATAAAAACTCGGTGCAGATCCTGTCAAGGATTTGTACTGAATGTTTTCCACATTCTTTCTGAATTCCCTCTATTACTGGTATTTGAATAACTATTTGTGGAAAACCTGTTTCCCCCACCATGGGTGTCTCCTCCCCAAGTCTTCTGTTCTCCCTTTTAAGACTGGGCTCCTAAAAGGGGATGTTACCTGTTTGCAAGCCCAGTGACAGGCCACCAAGGTGGCGAGGGGTTGCAGCACGACATACCAGGAGAGGCTGAGAGAATCAGGTTTGTTCAACCTTAAGAAGAGAAGGCTAAAGAGTGATCTTTGGGTGGTCTACAGCTACCTAAGGGGAAGCTATGGAGAAGATGGAGCCAAACTTACGGCAGGTGCACCAGAATGGGGCAGGAGGCAATGGACAGAAGCTGGAACACAGGAAACTCCAGTTGAGTATAAGGCATGTTTATTTTACCATGGAGTGATCAAACACTGGAATGGGTTGTAAGAGATGTTGTGGAAGCTCTGTCACTGAAGATACCCTAAACTTGACTGGACGAGTCAACCTGGTCCCTTCTAACCTGCATTATTCTGTGTTCATAATACTCGGCACCTCTGCAGCAGCTGCTGGAAAGCCTTTTCAAGCAGATGTGTCCCTTTACCAGCCTTGTTTTGTTTTGTTTTTTTTTAACCTGATCATCATGAACACGTTCGTAATTTTTTTTGCCTCCTGCAGTTCTGGAGGCAAACCAGCTGATCAGTAGTTGAAGAGAAGTTATCAAACCCCTTTTTTTTCCAAGGAGTGATGCCTCCTCTCTGTGTCTGTGTTTTGGAATCCGTAAGTCACCTGGAGGCAGCAATGAACATGCACAATGGTTGTATAGTCCGCTCTGTCTGCAAGGCTGGGGCTGGCAAGCGAGGTAGATCATATCGAGTGCTGCAGGAGAACTGAATTACGTATTGAATTAAAATTCTGTATACTAGCACGAAATTTGCCGCCCTTTTAATAAATACTTGGCTATCAAGTAATTAGTTTATCTAAAATACTTTGAAAAGTGCATCTTCTGTTGCGCAGCAATATCTGAAAACACTTGCAGTGATAATCTGGAAGAGCTGCCCTGTTGTCTGATATTAGAAACCTTAGCTGAAAGTGAAGCTTCCAAATAAGACTTCCTTCCTCCACCTTAGTTTCATTTAGAGACTACATTTTTAGAAAAATGGTTTTAGAGAGACTTCCTATTGACAGCCGTAGGTTGCGTTAGCCCAGTGCTAAAACATGCTTTGAGTTGTGAAAACATTACCCGATTATTAAATATGCGTTAGGACTTGCCACACAGGGAAACTTATTGATATAATTACACTAGTATCATTATGCTCAGATGATTTCCTGTGTTGACAAGCCCTTAGATGCAACTAGTTTGGCCCCTTCTTACTTAGTAACTCGTTAGGCCTCTGACTGTGCATTAAAATTGCATAATTCTCTGCTAAAAAAATTGCAACGTTCAAGTTTAGTGCTGACTGGCAGCACTTCCAGGGTGCTGAGCAGACCAGCAGTTAATCTTTAAAAGATGATGAAGAATGAAGGACAAAAGAAACGAATGCTCTAAGTCTGGGAAATAGTTATAAATTAAACGGTCCTGAAAAATCATCATCGCATAATTGCGTGGATTTTGGAGTAGACGAGCTGAGCCCTGCTCATTCAAGAGCCTGGCTCATTCACACCTTTTATATACTAGGAGTGTCTTGGCCAGCTGACTCCTTGAGTCACTGTCTTATCTCTAGTTTTGATCCACAGTAACGTGCTGGAGTAGGAGCATGCACGCAGACAGCTTTGCGTTTGCAGTCCTGTTCTCAGTTTGCAAAACTCAGTATTTGTACTAAAGCAGCATTTCTGGGATTGTGCAGAGTTCCTCTGCCACCCCTTTTTCCCTGCTGCTCTCTTTTGACAGAGTAATACTGCTTGACATTTAATTTAATTTCAGAAAACTGCCACAAGAATGTTATTTTTCTCATACCTGTTGTCTTCCAGATTTCGGGTGGGTTTTTTTTTTTTGTTATATGAATTACAGTTCTTCAGATTGATAACTGTGAACGTTTGGTCTATGTAAATTGGATGAATTATAATAGGACATCTGTTTTTTCATGATAAAAATAAGCCTAAAGACAGTATACTGGCACCTTGTTATTCAGTACCCAATTTACCTTACTTCACACCTTTAAAATGGGGTTCTTGATGGTCTCAATCATCATATCAAGGCTGAAACGTTCTCATTATTCATATTATCATCTAGCAAATGAGTGAGAAGCTTCTGATACTTATCACATGGATGCTCCAGTTTATTAGTCTTTCATCTTTCTTCTAATTCATTCTTCCTTTGACAGCACTTTAAAAGTAAAATCTGGGTATGCAGGTAGATTTTCCAGTGCTTTGAAATGTCGTCTTTCCAAAAGCATCATCTTCATTAGCGAAGGGGTCTCTGAAAAACAGGAATGGAGCAAGTAACACATTGGGGTATGAATTTTGGCAGGCTTCCTTGGGTAGGGCGTCACCTTGAGCTCTGTTGTCCTCTGTAATTACACCTCATCACGCTGCAAAACCTCCGCAGTAGGAACCTTTGTGCTAAGAAAAGCGTTCCCGTGTTGGTACGGCTTCTGTCACGTTTAAAAGTGAGCGAGTGATGGGAATTACACAGGAGTGCTTGAACGAGGAGTTGGGGCAGCTGAATCACTTTGAACGCAGCAATTGTATTTTACGACTGAGGCTCGTGGTTTTTTCTTTGATAGAAAACAGTAATAAGGCTCTAGCTTCTCCTGTCATCGCACTGAATTCAGTATTTTGTGACTACACTTCACAGCTGGTTGCTGTAATAAGTTTTACACAAGATAGTTTGATTTTGCATTCTTAATTTGAGGCAAGAATCCAAAAAGTGACTTCAGATCAGCAGTTGTAATATTTAGTTTTTTCCCTTGAAGTTCAGTTCATATTCCTCAGTCCTATAGCTAATGCATACGTCTCTGTTTTATGTGGCAAAAATATAGGTTGACTGCTTATCGGGTCAATGCTGCTGTTTGATAAACAATACTTATCTCCTTGAAGCAACACCCTGCCCTAAATAAGTTTGCCTAGGGAGTTGAGCCAGAAATAGTTTCCTCTTTTTTTTTTTTTTTTACGATCCAATTAAAAAAAAAAAATTTAAAAAAAATGAAAAAAAAGGTTAAAATGAAAATACAGGGTGCCAGTAGTCCCGCTTCCTGAACAGCTTGGTTTTGATCTGTTTTTTCTCCATCAGACATGTAGGTTGTAAAACTGCAATCACATCCTTCTCCCAGTGTTTTGTGTTATTCTCCAAACTGAGTATGTTCCCTCACTTTTATTTACTGATTGTCACTAAACCTCCAGTGGAAGAATGTAATGATGTTGTTGAGCAACATGATTGTGAACACTTGTATATACATCTTCATTATGCCCCTGTGAGAAGTAGTAAAGGATCCCGTTTTAATACAGTGGGAGGAGGATGTGTTACTTAATTACAAAATCACTTTTTTTTTTTTCAGCATAAATAGCTTGTGAGGGGCTCCCCCTCCATGATGCTAGTCTTTGTACTTCCAAATCTTGTAAGCTTTTTGTTTTCGTATTTCTGAAAATTAATTGTGATGTACTAAATCTGTCACAGAAGAAGGGAGGGCAGGGGAATTAGGATGTGGTAGCAGATCGAGGAATGTTAGCAAGCATAAAAGTAGACAGGACAGGGAAGGGAAGTGCTTGAGGTAAGAGTTGACCAGGTAATAGTGGCTAAGTAATACATAATGCAGCTATAATAAAATGTGGATAAGAAGAAATTTAAATGTTCAAACCCAAATGCCAGGAGCCTGGGCAGAAGATAGAAGTATTTTTGAGTTGTTAGTGCTATGGGAATCATAGGGAACAACGAAAAAAAAAAAAAAAAACCCATGGAATAACATTAATGACTAGGATGTGGTTTTCAAATGGGAATGTTCTTTTGTAAAAGGTGGAAATAAAAATAAGTACTTTAATGCAGTGATGAACTGTAAAACATTAAGCAACGGAATAGCTGAAATCATAGGTGGGAACCAGGTTTCTTTGGGAAAAGATAGTGAGATTCTGATGGAATAGTGGTAGATGCTGCTCCTCCTGATCTAATTTGCAGGTGGATAATAGAAACATTTGTCATATTGCAAGTATAAATATTTGTGGGAGTATTTTTTGTGTTACTTTCCAGCTGTAGTGATAATGCCATGAATAACTTTAATTGTTCTAGCCCCAATAGAGGGCTCTTTCCAGTTAATGACACAGAAAATGTGTGAGTTTGTCACACCAAGCAAGGGGAGATGGTGGCTGTGGGGGCCACCTCAGGGAGTTAATCACCTTGAGAAAAATATTTGAAGTAAGCTGAGGTCCTGTAAGCATTCAAAAAGATGACAAATCTGTATCTTAGAACTTGAATTGTGCAGGATTTTTTTTTTTTTTTTTAAATAAAGAAATGGCCAAAACTTGAATGGAATTCGAGTCAGCAAAGTATTTTGACTGACCTTCAGGGATGTAAATAGGAAAGGTCAGATGCAGAGGCAGATGGGCTGCTTTCCGTCAGGACTGAGTTTAGATAAGAGTCTAGAGCTATTGTGTGAAAATTAAGAAGATACTTCCCTTTGTTTCTCAGTACAGGTGTTAACACTGCACAGGCAAGATGGATAAATAGTAAGAAAAATATTCAAGTGAGAATTGCTGTATTTCCTTTGAAAGCAAAACTGAAGGAGTCAGTATACTTAAATTAGGGAGACAATAATCTTTTTAATCACAGAAACTTGAAGGTTTAGGTCATGAAAACAAAGTGTTTAGCAACAAGCATCTTTAACAAATTGATTGAGTTAATGTTGGAGAATCACAAATTTTAATGGCGATGTTTATGAAAGGGAGGAAGAAAAGCAAACTGAACTTGTGTACCGTGATGTCAAAAAGGTGTATAGCTCAATATATCTGAAAGACAAGACCTGAAGCAAGCTTCCCAAACATAAACCAAATGAGAAAAACAAATAGTTTTTTTTCTTCAAAAAAAAAGTTAAATATAATTAACCAACACAAAACCCTATCATATTCCCAATGTCAACCCAAACTGTCTGGATTCTGACGACATATCTGATATGCGCGGAAATTGCTGGAAGTCAGATTAGTGGAACTGTGAAAATAAGTAAGGAGATGCTGATGGGGAAACTGGCCATGGGGAGTGTTGAAGGGTAAAGTAGGCAAATGAAGCTACTAAGTTTGGAATGGTTTATTATTTCATTGAAGATCTTGTGCATAAATGTTGGGAGAAAGTACATGAAACTTCATGATGGCACATAGGGGCCATTGTCAGAAAAGGAGGACCTTAGAATCATACAGAAGGCAGTAGGGTAATAGGTAATGGCTTAAAAAAAAAATAAAATTAAAGATCGTGTAGCTGGGAGTTAGTAGTGAACTAACTACTAGAGCAGGGAGGTGATCAGTCATAAACAACCAAGACAGGCACGCGTGTACTGACTGGTTACTGGGTGGCCAAGAGCTGCCATTATAAGGTAGTGGTACAACAGACAAATGCAGTTTAGGGCCCGTTAACCCCAAGTTTCCAATTGAGAGATAAAAGCATCAGTGCGGTTGCGCCGGACCCTGATGGGACCTCGTGTAGAATAACACTTGGTTGTGTTCAGGAAAGGTGAGCTGAAAATGCATTAGCTTGAAAAATGACGGGAAGGATGAGAATGAAGCCTGGTTTATGAGAAGAGACTAATAATAGTAGTTAAATGGGAATTTGGTTTAAATCTAAAAATACAATAAGGAGTACTTAATCTAAAGGTCAGTGAATATGACCTGACAATGAATAAATAAAAGTGGAAGGGTGTTTCTGAGCATTAGAGCATCACAGTTCTGAAACAGCTTTCCAGTAGGGAAAGCGAGGGTGGGAGAGTGGTGACTGATGTGTTAATGATGGGATGTGTATTGTTTCTGGTCCTAGCAGAGGATTGAATTTGATAATCCCAGGAAACCACACCTGGTTTCTTACACAAGTAATGAGGAGCCTTCCTGGGTTATTTCACATGTGCAGGTTGTGATTACTCTAGACCACGGAAAACCTGAGTGCTGATGCTGCAGGAGTTTTGAATACTCGAGTTGGTCCCTTATGCACTTCTGCATGGATTTTTAATGGATTTTTGTAGATTGAAACAACCGCAAGTTGTCTGATCTGCAGCTGGCGTTTGAGCTCAAGAGTACAGTACAGGAGCAGTAGACTATTTGCTCTGTTTGCTTTCTGTTTAAAGGAAGCGGTAGGATACAGTTTAATTCTAATACACAGCATTTGCCAGAGTGCTGCAATGTGTAGGAACGGCTCCTGTGCTGTATTCCCCTCTTTGGCTGGCTGTGCGGTGTGGTCATTAGAGTAGAATGTATATAGCTGAAATGCACCCATTATATTTGCTTTAGATGCAGGCAACTCATCCAAATGTGATTGCAAAGGTGGTTTAAGTGGTAGAAGCTCTGTATTATAGGTGTTTGCTCAAATGAATGTGGTTAGGTGATTTGCTTTGGTGTCTGTTTTAAACAGATGTTCTTCCCTGCAATGAAGTTTTACTTCATGCTTTCCCAGCAGAGCCTGCTTGGCCTCTCAAATTCCCACCCAGCTGACATGTAGTATAGGAAAATGCAACTAATTTTAAGATTTTATTCAGTAATAAGGGCTAGGAAATACAGCAAATGATGAACCAGCACGGGAAGAAGAGCATCAGAATTCATGGATTCTTAGTTTTTTATGATTTTAGGTTGCTTAAAAAAAGATATTAGTTTAAATGTGCTGCGCTTCCTTGGTCAAATAGCCTGTAAGTTTGTTTAACTGTCAATTTGATATAGCTGACTTGTGCTTTTACTTTTTCAGTGCTTGCACCTCCTCCACCGTTGCCACCACCAATACAGGGATATGCCTTTAAACCCCCTCCTCGACCAGATTTTGGGACTTCTGGGAGAACAATCAAACTGCAGGCCAACTTCTTTGAAATGGACATTCCTAAAATAGATATCTACCATTACGAATTGGATATAAAGCCAGAAAAATGCCCTAGAAGAGTTAACAGGTAATACTATGCTTTGCTTTTCCTCAGTTTATTTACATTCTTGTTTTCTGTTGAAAATGCTGGAGCCATGTGCCAGTCTTCATTGACGGTTTGGAGGATGTGTCTGTCTGTTTGTGCTGATAGCTTCCAACTTTGCATATCCATCAACAGGGTTTTTTTTCTCCAAGTCTTCCTGTACCAATCCAAGATTTCTGTGCTGATTGTCCCTTGTTTTGATTGAACTTGTCAGTGTCTTTAAGATGCTGCTGATCAAAGCCACTGGTGACAGACGGATAAATGGTATTAACCCTAGTGGAGCTAGGTCAGTATAAGCCAACTTGATAAATATTATTCTTAGTATTGCCTCCTTAAATATTGGAGTGCAATTGGCTGACAAGTCCTTCAGCAGGGAGCTGGTGTTACTAGCTTGTTTTCCCACCTTCCCCTGCTGACAAGGCGGGGCAAAACCCATTCGTGTGCGCTGCTGTGAGAGGATTGTGTAGGGACTAAATTAGGTAAGAAATGTTCCTTCATCGGAAGATTCTATATAAGGGAAAGATAGCAAGGTGAAAACATGGATCGTTTGGCCAAGGAAACAAGCAATTAGGTCTTGCATTTTGCATATGTGCCCTATTAGTCACAGTGTGGCAACCTCATTGACTTGAAAAAGAGTGGTGTTGCCAGAAGTGAAACTTGAGAACAAGACTTGGCACTAATTGGAAACCACAAGTGTCTTCATCGTAACTACCTACGTCTTGACTGTAGAGGTTCGGAATGGCATGTTTATATATTCAAAAGCAAAACTTTTCCTTATTAAAAAAGGTCACATGGGTGGAATAATACGCAGCCCTGAACAAAGCGTGGAGTCAAAAAAGCCACCCGAAAGCCAAAGTTTTCTTAAAGAGAATTAATAAACTGGAGTGCATTATCCATTGTTATGCTAAAGAGTCAGTAATGATAGCATTTTCATAAAGCAGCATTGCTATGCTTTGCTGTCCTCTTCTTTTTTTTCTGTGGTGATGTACTATAAATTTAATTTTTAAGCTCGTCGAGAATTGAATTTAATTTTAAAAGCAGACAGTGTTGTAAGTGTATTAAGCTGAACTTTCTTCTTGTCCAAGGGCATCCCTGCTGATCTCACTGAAATACTCTTAGTGCATTGAAATGCTGCAAAAAAATTTCAACAGTCGCTGTTTTCATAGTGGGAGCCGTGAGAGATTTGCTTTCATTAACGGATATCCCTGCTACCAGCTCCAGCCCTACCAGCTGGCACGCTGCTGGCTGATGCACATTGCCATGCCTCTGTAGCTCGTGGGGGAGCTGAGTGCTGCCCAGCTCTTGTGTGTGTTGTAGCTCTGTGTGATGGTCCAGCATGTGGGTGGTTGCTCATTAATGACTGAGAGCATAATTACTAAATAATAAAGCAATTTTTCTCATTGAAAAGGCAGATTATGTTCAGTAGCAAGTTCTTTCTCCACTGACAGCTTCTGACCTGCTCTGCTTTGTCAGGTTAGTCACTCCCTCTGTTGTAGTAACAGGAGCAAGTATAAATCTACATAGATTAAATGCCTTTTGCAGTAAACAAGGATGTCGTAAATGCATTTGACAGTAGTATGGTGCATGTTTCTCAGTGCAGTGTGGGAAGAATACAAATTGGATTCATTTAATGAAGTATATGTTTTCTTTCTTTCAAGTGCTTATTCCTGCAGGAGTTGCACTATAGATGTACATGCACTCACCTGTGCCTGAGTATTTGTGAGCCGTGACCTTTCAGTCCTACATGTATACCTATATTTTTGTGTATGCTTATATATATGTATATAAGATTATACAGGATGTAGTCTATTTCTAAACTATAGGTTTTTTTCAGCTGGCTTACATGTTTCTAGTATTTTGGTTATATAAGTCAGATGTACATTTATAGTAAATAGTTTTTATCATTATATGTTGCAGCTTCTAGAAAGGATAGAGGGAGATTTTATTTTCATTTACGCTACTCCCTCATCTGTCCCAGCTTCATTCTTCAGTTTTATTCTAGGATTTACTGTGGCTTGGACTATGACCCTGCAGACCCACTGCAGGAGTGTGTACAGTGTCCATGCAAGTTCCACACTGATGAGACGTGAGCTGGAGCAGGACTGGAAAACACAAAGCTGAGACAGTATGCTGCTGTGTCAAATCAATACAGTCTGGCTACAATTCTTCATGTGTCACAGAAATCTCACATCTATTTGCATAGTTAGATAGGGAGAATGGGCAATGTGAGTTTGGTTATGCACTGTGGATGGCCTCTGTTTTATTCATGTGGACAGCTAGGACTCATACGAGGTTCAAGATGAACTCTGCTCGCAGTCGCTGGCCCTGAGCTCTCGGTGTGCTTGCATGATCTTGGTAGAATAGTAGCCCCGAAGGGCTGATGTTAGTGAATTGGTAAATAACTCTTCTTTTAACTTCATATGGAGAAAACAACTTAGTTTTCATTAAGATGTCTTCACCCACAGCTGAAAAGTACCATTTCTAAATGTGGTTTGAAGCTTGAAAACCTTAATTAAGTGGAAGTGTTCGCTTTTGTATAAAGTAGTTCACAATCAGAAGGACTTGCTCAGTAAAAGAATGGGTTTTCCGTTGCTCACTCTTTAACTCAAGGTTGAAAAATACCTTCTTCCTCCCACCCTCCAAATTATGTACTTGTTCAGTCAGACATTGCAGACCTGAGACAGAAATTACTGGGTCAAGTTTTATTCATACTTCTCAGGTCAGGGAACTTTCTTTTAGTGGTCACATCTAGTCTTAAAGCCTTGGCACACCGCAAAGAAATTGTCAGTTAAACTAGTCTTCATTCTTTTCTTGAGTGAATTCAGAGTTTCATCTCAGTTTTTTGAGCTTTAATATCTGACTGTATGCTGGGTTAATTGCCTTTCCAAGTCAACGTGGGTGAAATAGTCACCTGCAGCATCTCTGAGCTGCTAGTTGACAACAATACTGAAGAAACAGTGGTTTCCTTTCTGTGTCAGTTTAACTTCTTAATGCCCCTTGGCCGCAAGCTGTATGTTAAGGATCTTGAGGGTAGCATATTGCAGACTGCTGATGGATTTCAGATTTTACAGCCTTGTGATACAGATAGCCTGAAGGATGTCTCTTTGGGACACTGGGACAAAAGACATTTGGCATCAAAGGGTGTTGTTATTCCAACAGACCTCTCATCGGCTGGTGATCTGCTTTGCATGACCAGTGTGTAAACACTGTGGTTTGACACAACTTTGTGAGTAGATACCTCGTTCATACAAACATGCAACCTAATTCCAGCTGTGCTTAAATGAATATGTATTTTTTTAATATGCACAGGTCCCAGTGAATGTGCATATCCAGTCTTGTTGAATGGATCCCAGTTTTCTTGCGTACACGAAAAAATTACATTTAAAAGTAATCTTTATCAGTGCCGTACAAAAAAGTTTGCGTATCACTGTCATCACAGAACTATTGTCCCTACACTAAAGCTGTAAGCTTGGATAGCAACTTTTTTGAAAGCTTCTAAGGCTGCTGAGCTTTTGGTCCGTGGTTCTCTGCAGAAAGGGCTGTAGGACAGGGGAGCAGAAGCCCCAGGAGAATACCAAGGACCTCTCTTTTGAGCTTGAGAGAGCACGAGCTTTTGCTTTACCATTTTCAGTAGGTCACAGAAAAGAGGATGGGAAGTTTCAATCTAAAAAAGCTAAAAATAGTCTGTGAAAATGTTGCTTTAATTCAGATCGGTATAATCTTGCCTTTAATACCCAAAAGTCGACAACCCGTTCATTTACCTAATGCCTCTGTTCATAAATAGTAGTGTTAGTGTTCGTTTGCTACTTAACATCAAAAGTAAAAAGCTGAATTAATGTAATCTTTTTGTATTTTCAGAGAAATAGTGGAGCATATGGTTCAGCACTTTAAAACCCAGATTTTTGGGGATCGCAAACCAGTGTTTGATGGAAGAAAAAACCTTTACACAGCTATGCCGCTTCCCATTGGGAGAGATAAAGTAAGTTTTAAATAGAAAAGTTTCTAATTGGAGATTTTAATGCAGTATTTGCAGAACCGTTGCAATAATTGATGGGAAATGAGTCTATATTTCTGGAATAGATGTCTCCTCCTGTTGCCACTCTGCTCAGGATGTGGTTTGCCAGGACAGAAGTGTGAGCTTGTTGCCATCAAAATGGTCACTCCCCTTTCCATATCCTTTCTTTTGTCCCTCTCTCTCCCCCGACTGGCGTGGCTTCTGCTGGTTTGGTGAGCTGGATCAACTGCCCAAGATGGCAGACAAGCTCCATACTGCCACTAGGCAGAAAGTGGAAAGCACAGTTGAGTTTGGGAGAGGGGAGTGGAAGCACCCTCTGGGCAGCAGCAAGCTGTTGTGTCAGCTCGTTAATCTTATCAAAGCCCACTGGAAGCTGATTCTCACCATCCACTAGCTGGAAGAAACTCCTCCATCCCTCTGTTTTTGGTATGGAACCTCTTCCCTAATCCTTTATGACGGGAGAGCCAAATTAATTAAACTGCAGGTTAAGACCTGCTAGCTTAGCCCTGGGGCAGTTCAAGAGGACTTGCATGTTCTGTTTGCCAGCTCTGTGTGTGGGGCCGTGACCTCTTCGGTCACTGTGGTTGTAGCTGCAAAGTGTACCCACGTCTGTGCCCATTGATGACTGGTGAAGCAGAAGGGACTGTGTTGGAACATGCTACCATACAAACCTTATAAAATAATTTAGCCTACGCTTCTGTGGTCTAATATCAGATTTAATTTCCTGTGGCCTTTTTAATTTAGATGATGAACACTTGAGGATACAGTCATTCTCATTAGTCACTCAACACTACAGTAGTTCCCAGAGGTCATAGAAGGGTAAAATGGCCTTCTGCTGTGAGTGCAAGATTGGGCATGCACTGTTACAGGGGAAGACTGTCTCATCCCGTAGAAGTTGATTACAGCCTAACTAGAAAGGGGAATACAGAGAAATGTGGAAACTTGCTCATGTGATAAAATTGGGAACAGCTCTGAGGTCTTCGTAAATTCAGTAGCAGTGTGCTACAAAATAGTTCGTGCTGTCCTTCGCTGTCTTGTATTGTATGCCTATGCAGTGCTTATATAGTTAATAGTTCTACCTGAATCAAGCTCTTATCTCAAATGTAAGTAAAGGTCAGTCTCTAGTCCTAATTATTTTTTCATGAACCGATAAGCTAATTCTAGGAAAACTATAAAGGAATCATATAAAAGTATTAGAGAGAATTTTTTTTTTTTCACTTCCACATATAGTATTCCAGTTCCTACAGATTTGACGTGCAAGATGGCAGAGTATTTGCTAAAGGTGGAATCATACTTGATGAGTGTCTCCTAGGGGTTTAAACAAGTCCTCTGGATGCACGCAGAGTTACCTTATAACTATAATACTTTCCGAGTTTGTGGATGGCTGACAGTATATTTTATGACGCGTATGTAGTTCTGCATTTACTAAGTAAAGGTAAATGAAAAATGGTTTATCTGTGGAGGATAAACAAACTGGGATCAAATTAATACTCGGATGTAATGAGACTTTGTGAGATGCAAATTGACTCTACTCTGATTGGGAACTGGATGAGATGACCTCCTCCTTCTGTTCTGTGTCTGAACACCTGCTGACCGAACAGGACTTGATTCTTGATGCTTTGGATTTTAAAGTCCACATATACTAAATCATACATGGTAAAAATGAAGTCTGGTGACAGTGTGCCAGCAGGAAGTGCTTTTGGTGCCCTGATTCCTTCACATCTGTGCAAATGAACGTTGTAAGCTACACTTGGGAAAAGGCTGACTTCAGTGATTTTGTTAACCATTTTGGGTGGGACAGAATTATGTAGCCGGAGCGATGATCATTTGCAAAAGGAGGTCTCTGAGAAGAGTGGTTTTAGTGGAGGTTAGCACAAGATGGTTTAGATAGTTTCATCTGTGGCTCACGTTTAGGCTGGCTTTTAAGAAATGCATCTCTCTTCCCTATTTCCCATGGGATACAGGACTGTCGGTTTTTCTGCCATACATATATTCATGTTATTACCCTGGAGGAAAGAGATAAATCTTCAACTGGTTTAAATCGGATGTGGGAAATTTAGCTTAATGAGGGAAACTGTTATGTGGTGCTAAATTGGTTTAAGCATGGTTTAAGCCATTCTAAAGCTTGTAGGTATTAGGCCTTTCCTCCAGCATAATTAGATTAGGTTTCTTTGAGTTTTTTTGGCTGTTTGGTACATAAGAAATTTAGCCAGTTTACTACACATCTGATTACATTTAGGATCATATTGAAAAGATTCATGAGCATAGATGATCCTTAATCTAAGTGGAAGATGACCTTGATCTACTTGTAGTGTGCCTTGGTAGTGGAAGAACTGATGCTAAGCAGAAGGCTGACACCAAATTGCTTACGTTATTATTTTTTTTCGCTCCTGTTGCTCTTTAACTTAATTAAAAGTCCTCATTTCTTGTCGCTGGTGGTTGTTTCTTTTTTTTTTTTTTTTTTGGTCCTTGTCGACAACCCTGCTTTTTTTGCAACTCTTTCTATTATCTAAATACTCTTAATCTTTTTTGCTTGGCTTTCATGGTTGTTATACCTGTTTTCATTCCTTCCTTATCCTACCTTATTTTCACTCTTTAATCCCTTCATTTCTTCAGACCTTTCAGAACAGTTACGGAATATGTAAATATTAACAGAATGGTTTTGTACTTTCTTCTCATTGTGTAAGAGTAAAAACAAGTGTATAGGACACTGTCAAGGTATAAAGATACTAATAGTCTCCTCTTTCCTCGTAGGTTCTAACAGCAAGCCCAGGTCACCTCTAACTGTGGCTTTGTACTCAACTGCTGTGTTACTTGTGTATTTCCCTAAGATGCCCTTTTACAATTAAAAGCTAGAATAAAATTTTAACTGAACTTGAAAGTTTTCTTACCTTGCAAGACTTGAGAACAGCTGATATAACTTAACGTATATCTTAAGCAGTCTTTAATTATAAAACCAGTAATTACGAGTGAACTGAGCGGCAGTTTGATACAGAAATCCTACTGCTGTTCCCTTCTTCAGAAGGAAAGTGTTAATCCTGTGTAGGGCCACAACTTTACTCCTCTTGACTTTATCTATTTGAAGCACTACTAATGACGCTGTACACGATAGAAGCAGACCTCTTTCTTATGTCCATAGCTTGAGACTTCCAAACAAGTCCATGGGAGGTAGGCACCCAAATATTCGATTGGAAAGTGTGCATCTGTTTTCCTCTGAATCCCTAGGAAGGAAAAAGCTCTTAGAATAATAGAGGAAAGGTACGTTTCATGCTCAAACATGATAAAATAATCAGGTAGTGATGCATATATTTTATAGAGATGTAGTACTAAGAATTCCCCAGAAATACATGGTCAGGATTAACTTTTATTATTTTTAAACAGTGATATGCTGATTCGTGTGAGTCAGTCGGGCTACATCAGTTACAAGACCTATTGTTTTTAAGAAGAGCTTTCAAATTTTTCTACGGGCTTAATGATTTTTCACATCCCTACAGTAACATCCCTTTCATTTAGTTCCTTTAGCTGCAAAGTTATGTCAGCTGCGTTGCAATTTAGCTGTGGGTCTAGCAGGGTAGTAGGTTAGTGACTGAGATTGTAGATTTTTTTATTTGGGGCTAGATTATACCTGGTGAAACTGTAGGAAATAAAACATTAAATTTGGCTTTAGAGGTTATTCCTAATAGTAAAGTACATGGTAAAACTCCCATTTCAAATGACTTTGTCTTGAAAATGTTCATATTTTGCTTAGTCTGTCAAACATGAGTGTGTTCATTTGCCCTTAAAAATACAGACTGGGATAAATAAAATACTACTGAGAGATTTAAATTCTAATTTGCAGTACCTAAAAGTCTATGTGATCTTGAGGATGTGGATTAAGGACACATTTGTTGGTTCTAATGTATTTTTATGATTTTATTTTTTAAAAAAAAACATGGACTTTTCAGTAGCATGTGATTCAGGTGGGATATTAGAGGAAGAATACCTGAAAAGTTGGATTTAAACCTTACTTATCTGAGCAGTGACTCTAATTCAACTGTCTTGAAGTGAGGTTAGACCCAGCAGCAAAAGCTTTTTGGGCCAAATTCAGCAGTGTGAATTCACCGTCACAGCTATGCTAAATGTAATAGTTTTTTGCAGTCTAGCAATTGGAACAGAAATTCTTCAATCCTGGGTCTCTTATTTCTACCAGGGATATGAATACTGCAACACAAGTAGTCCCGTTCTTCATAGAGGAAAAAAGCCTGCATGGAAAAAAAAAGTCTTCATAGAAAGCTTCCAGCCTGTGTCAGCGAAACCCTGTACCTTTATTTGCACAGCTTTTTAGCAGAATTCACCTTCTGGACTAGGTTCAGAGCAGTGACTCTGCAATTACAGACTCCAGTTCCCATTGCGCTCTCATGGCCATACGGCTCCTTCCTCTGCTTGACTCTCCTGGTGAATGATGTTTGTACTAGAGGAGAGATGTGGCTGTAATATTAATTTTGACTGCCTGCTGTAAATTGTCAACTTGTTTTTTTTTGCGCATGGGAAGGATTATTATTTGTGTTTTATCTTTCCTTCCTGTTTTTTGACTGAAGAAGCTAACTGTCGCAGAAGACCAGATGACTGCATATGTTAGCTCACCATTACTCATGTATTATTTTTGCTAGCCCACTAATTACAGTTTGTCTGTTAAGTGGATGCCTCTTATATTTAAATTTTAAGCTCCCTAGGACAGGAAAATACAATGTTTTTGTTTATAACCAGCACAAAGGGTACTCCGATCTTGTTATTTCTTGTAGTCACTCCCAGAACTGCTAATCGTTTCAGAAAAGCCTTAATTTTAGTTGCTTTAAGAACTTCTGTGCTCAGGCTTGCTTGCTTCTAATAAAGAGGAGAAATCAGCTTTACAAGTAGTAGGCTAAACTAATGTATCATAATGTAGTTTGGTAGTGTTCTTTAGACAAAAAAAAAAAAATCAAAGTAGAGCATAACATGTCAAAGGAGTGTCCCTGTTTCCTGCCTGATAGCATCACTAGTACTTGGGGGCCATTGTTTAGTCTTTCTTTGGCATTTGAAAATACCAGGGTTTGGGGTTGGTGGGTTTTGTGTGTTTTGTTTGTTTGTTGGAGTGGGTGGTGCTTTGTTCTTTTTTTTTTCCACTTTGAAAGCTTCTTGTAGATTTTATTTTCTCTTGTTTGAACTATATCTACAGTAACAGTATATAAAGCACTCCGGTGCTCTAGAGAGCAAATACTTGAAATTCACGGAATCTTGACAGGTAGTGACAGACTGTATTTTATTTTAGGCATGCAGGAGCTGACATGAGTGGTGATGCATTAGTATGTGTTAGGTATCTGAAATTAAGTTATCGGATCTTCATGGAGACCTCCCTGTGGATACGCAAGCACTTCCAAATTATAATGTTGCCTCAAAGAGGGAGCTAGATGCCAGTTGGGAAGCACACCAGCTTTCTGAAGTACACCTTTGGAAAGATCTAGCTCTAAAAAGAGGCTGTACCTAATGTATGTTGTTTCTTCATCATTGCTTTTTGTCCACATGCTTTATAGCGCTGTTCAGAGGAATCCATCGTCCCCTCCAAGCCCCTTCCATTTTCCCCTTTAAATGGAAAGAATCATCTTGGTTTGTTGTTTGGCATTGTTGCAGGTGGAGCTGGAGGTCACGCTGCCAGGAGAAGGAAAGGACAGAATATTTAAGGTGGCTATAAAGTGGATGTCCTGTGTGAGTTTGCAGGCTTTACATGATGCTCTTTCTGGTCGGCTGCCAAGTGTCCCGTTTGAAACCATCCAGGCACTGGATGTAGTGATGAGGCACTTGCCTTCCATGAGGTGAGGGGAAGACCTTGACGTTGTTTAGGAGGTTGCATTGTTATTTCAATCGCTTCAGTGGCTTTTTGGGTAGGATGTGCTTTCACAGCTCAACCAAAATAATAGCAGATGGCATGCTCAGGCAAGAGGCAATGTGGTGCTTTTCTGCTCATCCGGTGGAATTAGTAGCCTACAGCCTGGACACAAGTCCCTTTTCTCACTGGTCTTCAGACTTGCTCCATGTTTGTGTGCTCTCGGGTCAGGAGTGCCCTGCCATCTCGCTCGTACCCTGTTTCTCTGTAGGCCTCAGAAAGAAGCCCTCCCTGCGTGGAAAGTAGTTGAAGGTTGGTAGACATGTGAGGGTGGTTTTAAAACTTGTTACCCTGTTCCTGTGTGTCTTTGGGCTGATATTTATTGCCAGTTTTGTATAAAGGATACTGTGCCAGCAGGACATTAATGTCAACCCAGTATAGCTATTTTTATAGAAAAGGAAAACTTGAAATTTATTTGGTTTTTTTTCCAAGCAAGTGGGACCTACAGCGTTTGCAGTCAAACCCAAAAGATACTGGGTTTAATTTTGCTGCCATGAAACAAGTCGCTTAAGACCACTGTTCAAATTACATTCAACTGGAAAGTAAAGAACAAAACTTAGTAGGGCTGAACTTTCCCATTTTGAAGGGCTGAACAGGAAAATGAGTTACATTTATGTAAGTATCTTTAAATGGCCTTATATTACGTCGACTTTATCCTTACATTAAGGATAAAAAAATAAAATTAAAAATCACTTCAGTCAGGTTTTGCAACACAGGAAACAGTCCAAACCCCTTAGTCACACATCTTTATTCAGAGAAACATACTGGCGCTGGTTTTGATTAGTTTGATATCAAGTGTGCAGTACAGATTTACCAAGATGAAAAATGCATCAAAAATATTTGTTAGATCAGTTGTTCACCCACGCAGAGTTTCCATGGATTTTAGAGGAAGCTATGCACAAGTAGGGGGAGAGATTATTATGTTGTTGTTTTAATAGCAGAGACATTCAATTATTTTCTTACTGAAGCGTAGCTGAATTTTTAATAGAGTACAAAAAAACTTTATTAACGCTTTTTGTTTGAATTAGTAGGTATATTAAGGAGTACACTAAAAATACATTTAAACAAACATGAGTAGTAGCCAATTTCTTACTGTAACTAGCTAGATTTTGAGAGGTGTAATCTGAGTCCTGACAGGAAGCTCAGGTTATTGGTAATTTGAAACACTGACACTGCTGTGCCTTTGCAAATAGGAATTTGCATCAGTTATGGCTTTATTGCAAATTTTTTTTTGCTTTAATTTTATGATCTGAATTTATTTTCTTTATTGCAGATATACTCCTGTGGGGCGATCTTTTTTTACAGCATCAGAAGGGTGCTCAAATCCATTGGGTGGTGGCAGAGAAGTTTGGTTTGGCTTCCATCAGTCGGTCAGACCTTCATTATGGAAAATGATGTTAAATATTGATGGTAGGTCCTATAAAAATCTTTTATTGTTCCTTCTTTCTCTTTCAGTGGAAAGGCAAAAATTTAGTTCCATTTGATGGATTTCTTAAAAATTTCCTCATATTGTTGTAATATAACCAACCGTTTCATCTACAGTGTCTGCAACCGCATTTTACAAAGCACAGCCAGTTATCGAGTTTGTATGTGAAGTTTTGGACTTCAAAAGTATTGAAGAACAACAAAAACCTCTGACAGATTCCCAAAGGGTGAAGTTTACCAAAGAAATAAAAGGTAATAAATACATTACATAAAACTACTTCATTCTGTCTGATGTGTTGCCACTACACATTCAAAGTATCTTCTATAGGGGTTGCCTTAGTGGGAAACAGATTATCACAACAAACAGTGCGCATGCATTTTTTTTTTTTTTTGAACAAAACTGAGGCAAGAATCATTTTATTACTTAGATATATTTCAAGACTTTCATAACTCTACTGATCAGTCTACTTGTCCTTTTTTCTTACTACGTCGGTTAACCTCTGGAGCTTGACAGAGTCACTTCGGGAATATAAGCAAAGTTGGGTCAGTTCAGATAATTGTGTGGCTTCAGATTTGATGAATCCCTAGTATAAAAAGTGGTGAGCTGCTTTCTTTTTTTTTAAACAGCCACGTTTAGAGCTCAGGTATGCGCATAATTAAATTATCACATATATAGTTACCACAGAATCTCAAATATGCGTGTGCCTTTTGCCTGTGGCAAATATAGGGTAGTTCAATTAGCTTTGCCCTTAATGAAAGTGCTGTAGTGAAACCATGAGTATGTTTTACTCTACGTGATGGGATGAACTAAATCTTTCTAGCAGATGGTTGGTAATTTATTTTAGTGAGATGGGTTACTGGCTTGTGACTTGTGCAAGCTTCTCATTTAAGTGTAGGTTCTCTTGACATACCTTTGACACACCACTTATTTTTGTGCCTCCCCACCACCCAGTCCCTTGATTGAGCATCATGTCAAAATTACTGGTGCGTGTTGGCATCTGAGAGCATTTCAGTGCAGAGGTACTACTGAGATCTTTTCTTTTTAGCATACAGAGCAGCATCCCTTATGACATCAGTCTTCTTAAAAACAATTTATCTTCCCAAGTGAATATTGCTTTATTGTCTTTAGAAGTTATATTTGCTCTACTCTTCTTAAAGTACCCCCATGTCTAGAGTACATATGAGTTAGAAATACAAAAATTTCATATTTTTCACTTTTGAAACGTATTGCTAGTATCAATTCCAGTTCCATGACAAAGATACTCTAGTTCCCAATGTAATGATTTCAAAATGTTTACAAAGGCTGGGATTTTTTTTCTTTAGTTACCTGATCATAAATCTTTCCAGTTACTCGTGTCAAGATTTCCATATCCCAGATTTTACTAATAATTTAGCAATGTGGTTTTACATATTCAGATATATTTCATACATATACTTTCCTGGAAGTAAATTACAGTTATTCTAATGTGTAATGACTGAATCAAAGAGTAGGAGGAAGGAACCCTACTGTTTGTGTTCACTGAAGGTTTCTTTTGGAAAACTTAGGTCCGTCATTCATGATAT
The DNA here is from genome assembly GCA_013398815.1 of Ibidorhyncha struthersii. NCBI lineage: Eukaryota > Metazoa > Chordata > Aves > Charadriiformes > Charadriidae > Ibidorhyncha > Ibidorhyncha struthersii. The sequence goes on along the minus strand of VZSZ01006931.1, from coordinate 41,345 downwards.
GCTTGACAGTAAGAAAATCAAGTTAAAGAAAAACAAACTCCATAAATCCATTGTGCAGCTTCCCTGTTTCCACAAAATGGCCACAAGATCATCTTTGCACAACTAGAAGTTAGCAAGAAAAGTATAAATATATCCTGAGTTTGTACTGGTTGTAAAAGTTTTGAAAAAAAAAAATAAAGGGCACTGAATTGCCATCTGCTTTTGTCACTTTTTCCATGAGGATTTTCATTCTGCAGATAGAAGTCATTTCAGATTTGCAGCAAAGCTAGTTGTAAATTGAGGTAATGGTTTATCTTTTAATGAGAATACTGTGATACAGATTTCAGAGGTGTTCATGAAAACTTGATATTTATTTGAAGGTTTCATAATAGGTGGCACTTTGAGCCATAACAAATTACATGGAAAGATTAGTATGTTGTTTGGCAAGTTATTAGTGCCTTTGACAGATAGGGGAAATATGCACTGTTATTACAGAATCATAGAATGGTTTAGGTTGGAAGGGACCTTGAAAATCATTTAGTTCCAGCCCCCGGCCACAGGCAGGGACACTTCCCACTGGACCAGGTGAATTATATATTATTCAGCAGCAGCCTGAGTTTATACACACGTGCAGGGATATAAGGAATTCCTATCTACAGCCCCCTCTTTCCTATTCCCACACATTCAACTTCCCATCTCTCATAGCCCACCTATATCTGTTTCTGCCTACACATGAAAGCAATACAAGTGAAAATGCTACATTCAAGCTTATATTTGTGGACAATGATAAATTAGAAACACTTATTTACAGGTAGCTGTCTTGTCCTGGTTTGGGGCGGGTAATTTCTTCTTCTAGAAGTTGTTGGCTTTCAGGTGGGCTCAACTTTTGTGCCAGTGGGGTTGCAATGGATGTTTGTCTTCACAAAGAAAGCCCTGTGGCCTCATTCCCATGGGCTCCTGGAGACCCTATAGGTATTTTTTTTCCCCCCCATTGATTCATTAGTTCAGACTTGGTTGCAATAGTTGGAGATATCACAGACCCTGTATGTTTAGACATAAAGTATAAACAAGCTTTGTTTCAAGGAGGTTGTGTGCCCTTTTTGTCCTTCCACCATCCTGGACTTCCTTAGAGGTACAGAATTGGAATTCACTGAATGTGTTCAGCTTCGTCTGTGAACTCTTGGGGCTTTGGGGTTTCGTCTTGTTGCTAAAATTCTTCATTAAACTTTAGCTGAAGCTCAAGGATTTTGAATTTTAAGACTGTAAATTGTTGTTTTTTTTTTTTAATTCTGTCTGGGATACCCTTTGGCCCTTTGAGAACATGGTAAATAGTGAATAGCTTTACTGCGCAGTTTAAGTGGTCTTGTGTAGCAATTAAGGGGGCTGACACCTTGATTTTGAAGAAAGTGATATGCATTTTCCAATTTTTAGGTCTAAAGGTGGAGATAACACACTGTGGACAAATGAAGAGAAAGTACAGAGTGTGCAATGTCACCAGACGACCAGCAAGTCACCAAACGTAAAGTATTTTGCTTCTTTTTAAGCGTATGTTCAGTCTCGGGCTGGAAAAGTATCTTGCCTGCCTTACTGACACAGGAAAAGTTGTCTTGAAAAATGGCACTTCTTCGGTCATTATATTTAAACTACACCTCAAAGTATTTTCCCAATTTTGCTGTTCTTTTTGTTCTATTTTTATTCTATAATGAATGTCATGGCATTTGAACCAGTTGCTTTGTTTTAAATCGGGGGGAGGTGTCGTTTGTGGATTTCTTCAACATTGGAAGAACAGGGTGCCCTATTGGTAGCGTAATGTTTCCCAGAACTGTTGAGTAGAAAAGTAGTGCCAACTGGCATCAGCTTTCTGATCTTGCTTATTCCTAATCTGTTTTTCCTCTGGATAAAAAGTTTGGTTTTGACCGCTAACCAGGGATTTGCAGATAACTTGAACATGGAGCTATTTATTCCCATTTTTAAGAAAGTAGTATAAGGAACAAAACTGACACTGGCTTTTTACAAGAAGAAAACCGATCAGTATCTAAACCTGGTATTTAATTGTTTGGGCTTTGTTACATGTGCTTTCAGTGATGTATTATATTAATGAAAAGACAATATTTGTGCCACTTTGACATAGGTATATGCAAATGTGTGTGTATATATGGAAATACGTTTGTAATGTACAGAAAGAAAAATGCATTTCTGAAGCAATAATTGGTTTTGTGACTCTCAGAGTAGGCTTACTATTTTCTGTGCGTGGCATATCATAAAATGTAGTACTGCAAGTATCCCAAATAAGCAGAAAAAGTTAGTCTTTGTCTTTAAGGCACCTGCTTTTAGGAAACTTAATTTACAGCTTCAGATATCAAGAATGTTAGAGAAATAGCCCTCTGTGGTACTACTAGAAGACACACGGTAGTGGCAGTGATGCCATCTTAATTATAGAAGTATGCTTGCATCATTTCAGCAGGATAGGTTTAATCTCCAGTAAGCTTAACTTGTGTCAAGAAGTGTATTGAGCAAATGCGGGAAAGTATTCTACAGGAAGTAATGGCTTATTTTCGTATTTGATTTCCACTAGATTCCCCCTTCAGCAGGAGAATGGACAAACAGTTGAATGCACTGTAGCTCAGTATTTTAAGGACAGGCACAAATTAGTTTTACGTTATCCTCACCTTCCATGTTTACAAGTTGGACAAGAGCAGAAACACACATACCTTCCTCTTGAGGCAAGTACATTTTTAGATAATATTATATTCTGGGAAGGGGGTAGGGGGTCAGAGGGAAAAAAGGCTCCAGTGTTGACAAACTGTTTTTTGAGTAGCCAACTTTAGACATTGTGTAATGCAGCAGTGAAAAAAACCCAACAAATCCAAACCAAAAACCAGTTGCATTGTGTTTTTAACTGCCTTTTGTGGGGGGCTATTTTAGGTGTGCAACATAGTGGCAGGACAAAGATGCATAAAGAAACTCACTGACAATCAAACTTCCACTATGATTCGAGCAACTGCCAGATCAGCACCTGACCGTCAAGAAGAGATTAGCAAATTGGTGAGTGTTCTGTTGAATTTGAGCAAAGTGCAGTAATGGACTTAATTTTTCTCTTACTATTAGCAGATACTAGTTTGTGCACTACACGCAGGTTTTGAACTTGTTTTTATCAGACTTTCTCCATTAATCACAGAAAAATACATTCTTACAAACGGTTTTCAAGTGTTCTTTTGGTGCCTTATTTCAAATTTTGAGGCATCCATGTATCCGAGTAGAATTAGCAGAGGCTCTGGATGCTTCGCATCACCCATATATAACCTCTATTTGGGCACATACCACTTATCTCGGGAAGTTTTAGATCTCATAAAAAAAACGTATTTTTTTTCTGCAAGAAATACCGAATTCCTTGTCTTTTCAGATGCGGAGTGCGAGTTTTAATACTGACCCCTATGTTCGTGAATTTGGAATAATGGTCAAAGATGAAATGACAGATGTGACCGGTAGAGTCCTACAGCCTCCTTCAATCCTCTACGGAGGCAGGGTATGTTGAACAGATACTGGACAATCTGTTAGCTTCCATTACCAGCTGTGATAACTTCTGTAATATGGTGGGTTTAAATTAATTATGTTGGATGTAATGGGATGAAGTCGTCATAGGTGTAATGTTTAGAACTTAAATGTAAGTTTTGAAAGTCCTTAAATGTAACAGCCATGTTGCATCTCCCTCAAACGCTTCTTTATTTCTGAAGGTAAAGCTAGTGTGAAAATGCTTTTATGTAAACTTCAGAGAAAAATGTGCGTGTTTTTTCCTTTATGTGCTGTTTTATTGTGTGTTGCAAGAAGGAACCGGCAAATAGTGGTTCAAATTGGTGTGTATGGAGAAGAACAGAGACAAACTCCAGTTATTACTGTTCATTTTTTGCCTCCCCTAACTCTGAAAGCTTCCTGAACTTCTCGTTGGTTTTGAGTGTTCTGGGTGGAGCAGCTGTGTTTAGGATAACTACCTTATTTTCTCTATCAGCATGTTTTTCTCTAGAGCCATCTCTCCCTTTTGGAGTATTACTCACAAGCTTTTTTTCTTTACAATGGCTTTTCAGATTACCTTTCCAACATAATCTTCCTACTGTGGCGTCTTTCAAAAAAAGCTTGGAAACGGGATTTTCTACCAATTATATAATGTTTTTATGCAAGATGAAAACTTTGATAGCTGGAATAACTTAATTTGTGAAGGCTTCTGATGAACCTCTTCTAGATTATGCATGATCAGCTGAAGATAGTTCTGTCCCTGTGCACAAATTGGACTGTTACCTCCATAAACCTGCAATGGGAGAGGATCTTGCGTTTCCTACCTAAAGCTCTTCAGACAAAATCGGGCAGATTAGCTCAAACCTTCCTTCACTGCCAGGTTAAGATAACCCAGCTGTCTTTGCCTGATCCTGAGTAGGGAGAATGCTCTCATGATCTATTCTGGCACCAGGGGAAGAGGGAGAACAAGAGCTTAATGGTAGATGAGTGAGTCAGAGTGGGGGAGGTACTGCTTTCAGCAGACACAACACTTTGCAAAATGAATTATCATATTTGTGTGTGTCCTGAAAAATTCCCGTAAATTTTAGCTGTTGTTAAAGAAGGCAGACATCGTGGTAACTTGTCTAAGATATCTAGTGGATACTAATACTTATTAAGGTAATTAACATCACCAGAATGACTTCAGTCTATATCCCTTGTCCTCTAGATAATCCATCACAGTAATGTCTGCTTGATGGATGAAAGAAGTGTTGCGCAGGTCAAAGTTGAATAACTGATCATCTTTTGTCAGCTTGTTCGTGTTTTTTCTAGAGTTGTGTGAGTGACATCAAACCGCTATTTGCTTCTACTTAGTGATGTGTAAAATATTGATAATACTTAAATTAAATCGCTCTTGGAAAGTTCACTGAGCAGTTGTAAAATAGCTGTAGAAGTGTATGCTCCTGTTAACATTACATACCAAGCATGAATCTGACTCACTCTCCGTATGTAATTTCTATCTGCTACTGATTTATATAACCAAAGGAAACCATCAACATAAAAATGTACAATATGAGCTTTATTTTTATGAGCTTTATTTGTCACCAGGCTAGCAAGCTGTCTTGCTACAGTGATAGACTGAGCTTTATAAGGTAGGATAGGTGTTTGAACAGTGGAGAGAGAGACCTGAGAATATAAATAGCCTGCTAGTTGGAGGGAAGCAGAAGCATAACGGATTTTTGTTAGCGTGAATCAATTCTTGCATCAGTGTTGTAGTTTTGTTACTTTTTTTTTCTTCTGCTTCTAGAACAAAGCAATTGCTACACCAGTTCAAGGAGTCTGGGACATGAGGAATAAGCAGTTTCACACTGGAATTGAAATAAAGGTTTGGGCAATTGCATGCTTTGCTCCTCAGCGCCAATGCACTGAAGTTCATCTTAAGTAAGTGTGTTTCATAAGATGGTGATTTTGTTATGTATGGAAATATCTTAATTTCACTTATTTATTTAGAATATGTATTTTGTTAAATTGTTTAACATATGGCAGTACATCTTTAACCGTGCTTTTTGAAGTTCTGTCTCTTTGTTTTGAATGACTAATATGATTTCAATGCTAGCATCACAAAATTCTCCAAATCAGACTTACCAAAAGCAATTTATACTGTATGGCAGGTTTCTGAGTAGTGAGACTTTGGGACAGATTTTAAGATGACCAAAATGATGTAATGAAGGGTGGTTTAGCTTTCACTCTTGACAAACAGTGATGATAACATGTATGTCGTCTTAGGCTCTCTTCCTGGTTGCAAGGAATAGATTTATTTGTGCAGAACTTATTTAAAAGGAAAACTCTAAAAAGCAATCCAACTTCTGGCTAAAACTTTCTACCCTCTAGAGTTCCCATAACGTGCAAGTTGGTGTATTTGCAAGATGCTTACGACTAGCTGTTGTTTTGTTGACTTTGAGCATTTGAATGAAACTTTCAAGTTTGGTTACTCTGTCTTCGGATGGAACGTGATTGTTGAAAGACTATTGTTAAAAGCGACATCTACCATTCTTTAGATCAGGGAAAGTGTGCATGCCTGTGTAAATGGATTGTCTAATTCCTTCTTTTGCACGCAGCTGTCTTCCCTTCGTGCATGGGCAAGTGCAGCTCTTGCAGCTGCCCTAGCAGGTGACTCAGCTGCTCTTTGTAAGGTGAATGCAAGACAGTGATTATTCATAACAACCGTATTGCCATAACAGTGTTCTTTTAGATGACTTGCCAAATAGCTTGGGAATTTTTCCCTAACAAGTGGTGAGCAAGCGGTAGAAATCTTACACAATGGGAAGAAAAGTAAAAGGTAAGGCTAGAGACTTGTTCTCTCCAGGTACATGGCAGGAACTAAGCTGCCAGAGAATTTTTTCCTTCCATGCTGCTGCTTTTAGTGCTGCTTTTTAATGCTGCATAGGAGAACTTAAGCAGTTTTGAGAGACGGGAAGAAGTCTTCAACATAATGAGCCAAAATAAAATTATTTGATGGCTTCAGTGGAGTTTGTCCTTATGTGAAAGGACATTCCTTCATACTAGGAATATGGCTGCATCCAGTTGCCTCTTGTTATACCTTCTTGAGCGAGTTGGAACTCAGCTGCTGTGGATTCATCAGAATAAACACCTTCAAAATCCCTAAAAGTCTTCAAAATCATCCTTCTTTACCTGACAGGAGCTGGCAGAGAACCTTTCCTCTTAGACACCATACTTACAGATGGACTTCTAAAGGCTCAAAACCTGTACCAGTTTAGACTTGCATGTTCTGCCACTGACTCTTTCTGCTTACAGTGGTGAGTGCCTGTTTTGCCACGGAAAATGCTTAATGCACCTATTTTCTGCAAGAAGGGCACAAGTTGCAGGGCCGAAGCTCACAGACTGTTATGATTCATGAAAGCTAACGATGGGTTTGGAAGAAACTAAATCTTCACACTCTTTCAGTGGGTAAGACTGTATTATCTGGCACCCTTTGAAGATGAGCAACTTTTTAGACACTTAGGGAGACATCCACTCCAAAGTAACAAAAGGAGCTTTGTCAGTGTTGATGCCAGTTAAGCATTGCTACCTGGGATCATGTTTACTGTGCTGGTCATTGAGCCAAGTGCCAAAGGAGGACATCTCCATGTATGTCTGCACTAGTGTTTTAGTTTGGATCAGGAGTGCATATTTGAAGTGGTGCTCCTCATGGTCACCAATTAGAATCATAGAATCGTTAAGGTTGCCTCCCTGTATCAGGGAGCAGTCTGACTGTACAGTGTGGATTTACTTTTTTTTGATAAAACTGGGCTAGAGGATGCGCTTCAGTCCACTGCACCAGACTACAGCCACTCTGAAGAAAAATCCCTTAAACACATGTAGTGTGGCTGTTGGTCCCCCAGCACCAAGTACTCCGCTCTCCAGGTCTGCGGTGTGACGCCTCACTACTTGCTCATCTCGTCTTTGTTTATGGGGATGGGACTTATGGACTACTCATCCACCGCTGATAAAGGCATCCAGCGTGGAGGAGCCATGACATTGAAGATGCTTTCCAGACTGGGTATACTCTGTAGAGCCCTAGACTTCTACACCAAAGTGCTTTCTATTGTCTTGCATACAGACAGGCACAGTGTCTTCCTGGTGTTCCTTCAAAAGAAGAGATAGCCAAACAGTACCGCGTAAACAAGAGCCAGGAGAAGGCGGCAGGCTTGCAACACAGCTGACCCTGCAGCAGGGGGGCTGACAGAGTCTTCACTGATAAAAGCCTCTGGCAAAATGAAGTTGTCTCCATTTCTCACCAGTTCCATCAAAGGGTGACTTATATTTGCACCGTCCTTGGAGAAGGTTTGTCTTCATCTCCAGGACACACCTTTTCTCTGCTATCTAGTAAGGTTTTCTTGTGCGTTGTTATTGATGTTAGATCAATTTGGTGTCACAGCAATTGCTGGTAACTTCTGTGGGTTGTTTTCCTCACCGTGAAAAAGAAGGAACTCCAGCCATTTCTGTAGTGATATACATAGAAGTATGATAGAGCAGGCTATCCAAAATATCATCATTGCGGTGTTTTTGCAAAAAGTAGCTTATACTGCATCTCTTGTAGAAAGACCAAATAAGGTGCAATTTGCTTTGGAAGTGAGGTTTTTAGTAATGGTGTTATTCGTACAGTGTATTTCCTCATCTTTCCCTGTCTTTCCTTTAGTGACTACATAGGCACAGTCAATTAAAGATACACTTGGGGTAAACTCCTGGGGTTTTGGACAATGTAGATTTGCAAGTTTAACAGAATTGTTCCATGAAAAATAAGAAGACAAATCAAGGTGGATTTTGCTACCTGAGAATCTAATGTATTTATTTACATCCTTTAGGTCCTTTACAGAACAACTGAGGAAGATTTCCAGAGACGCAGGAATGCCAATCCAGGGGCAGCCGTGCTTCTGTAAATATGCTCAGGGAGCTGACAGTGTGGAGCCCATGTTCAGACATCTCAAGAACACTTATACTGGGCTGCAGCTTGTTGTAGTAATTTTGCCAGGAAAAACACCAGTCTATGGTCAGTAAGTGCAAATCATGAGCGTGTGTGTTTCAGTCACAATTTCATGTATTTTTTGTGAAGTCTGTGAATAAGACAAGTTTAATTCTGGTTCAACTATATAAATTCCATTTAGGGAATGGGCTATACATTAATTTTATTTTTCTTGTGCTGCATGATGTTTTATATTAAGACCTTATTTATTTGCATTATTTTTGTCAATGCTTTTAATTTGCTTTTCCACATTCTTCCTGCTGGTTGCATTTGAGATGCAGTTTGTGAGTGAGAAAGCTAAACCAGGGCTTTTGTGAAATTGATGAGACTGATATGCAGTGGATTAAAACATACTTACTCTAATTTGTGTGCTAAAAATTCCAAGTGATTGAAGAAGTAATGAACTCAAGAACCGTGTGGCTTCTAGAACATCTTTGCTTACTCACACCATCACCCATTGGCAAAAGAAGTTGAGTGAAGGAGAAGATTTCTGCCGATTGCTTTTTCCTGTCCTTTCTTTTAACTCTTGGGTTGCAAGGACACTGATGCACGGAAGGGGAAGACTCAGCAACTTAAACTGTTTTTTGGAACCAGATTGACAATTAGTGCATTTCACATAGCACATATGTATAGGTTTTAATATATTTTAGGTAAATCATGCATTCTGGTTTTAAGTAGATATTCCTATGGGTAAGACTTCTGGGTTTCCTATCGTTCCTTCCTCCTTTTTTCACTTATCTTGCCTAATTGCAGCACCATCCACTATTTTTCTCCCATAGCTTCATGGATTCTCTTCTCTAATGGCTGAGATCTACCAAGCAGCTGCAGATTTGTTTTATCCCATCCCATCCCTCACCAATTTAATATAGAAGAAAATAATTTCCTTTCTTTTCCCAAGACTATCTCATATAATGTAAAAAGAAAGATTAAAAGAGGAACCTTTATGAAATAGTACCATTTTTTCCACCTTGAATTTAACCTTGCAAAGAAAGTTGCTTGTCTCTAATTTGTTCAATAAAAATTCAGTGCAAAATGACACTTTCACTTTTCTGCTTGGCATTAAAAGGGGATTCTTTCCTCTACTTAACCACTTAAAGGATGTGGTACCACTCTCATCTACTTTCCTTGTCATTATCTTTAATTATAGTTCTTCCTGCCCCCTCTAATTATCTCTTATTTTCTCCCTGCGCTCTTCCATACTTGCCTTTTCTATACCCACAGTCTTGCCTTTTCTCTTCTTCTCACCCTGCTCCTCAAAATGCCTCTTTCCCTCTCGTCTTGCCAAAGGGGGGGTTGCATCTTCTCTGAGCCTGTCTTGGAGCCTAAATCTCTTCTTCTCCTGAGCATAAGAGTATGGCTCCCTTAAAGCCTTTAAGTCTCAAGTTTGTTGTTAATAACAGGATTTGGTTTAATCTTTTAAATAGTACAGCTCTTAATGAGTTTCTTTGGGAGTTTCCATGGGCCATCATTTGCTAAACTGGTCACATTTTATGCAGGTGGTAGATTTGCAGTGATGAACTGATAAAGTGGTTGGCTGAATAGTACTCAGCACGTTACAATTAAGTTTGCGTTACTAGTTCAGTGCTTAATAATGAAACAAGTGCTCATCATCCTAATCTCATTCACATTACTGACTTCATTAGCCAAAGGTTCTTCCATGCTGATGATAAAACACTGTAATGCTAAAATTACGATCAGTGTAACTTAGAAATTTCTCAGTTATAATGAGCCAACAATGTCTTTAGTTATATTTAGGATGCAGTTACTGTGCTGTCAGCAGGTGGAGCAGTACAGAACAGGGAGAAGATTTATTGGGGACTGGGTTGGTTTGGGGTTAGGTTTCTTCTTGGCCATTAAGCTTAAAAAAAAAAAAAAAAAAAAAAAAAAACAAACATGTTGCTAACACTCTTAAGTTTAGTTAACCGTCACTGAATTAACATCTCCTACATTGTTTGATTTGCAATATGTGAATTTTTTTTTTCATTTTTACTTTGTTTTGCAGCGGAGGTGAAGCGTGTTGGCGACACTGTGCTGGGAATGGCTACGCAGTGCGTTCAGATGAAAAATGTGCAAAGAACAACACCGCAAACTCTGTCTAACCTTTGCTTAAAAATAAATGTCAAATTAGGAGGCGTAAATAATATTTTACTGCCACAGGGAAGGTAAGCCAGCTTTCAAAGAGGAAGAGGGTATTGTATTGTAAAGAGATATATAGATAACTGGGTGCTTTTATCATAGCACGGGGGTTTAAGTGACTCTTCAGTCAAACGATCTTTAGGCTTCTAATAGTCCTGCAAAAGTTAGGTTACGAAGACTGGAGAGGAATACTTGTTCCGATTGAAATTTATAATAAAAATATTGTTATTGCATTCTGACCATTGAATTATACAACTTCCCTTTGAATGAAAAATTTTTATAAAATTTTTATGCCTTGAGTTTACAGAAACAAGTAGAGACCATCTTGAATAGTAGTGCCTTTTCCTTTATAGTTTAACTGTGGTTAAGATTCTTCATTTTGTATGTCCTAACTTACATAGACATTTAAAAAACAAAATCTGGGAGCAGAAAACTCTTAATTGGTTTCCAGGTCCAGTTTATGCTAACGGAAGAATGAACAAAATACAGCTCGTTTGGCATTACTTGTGCAGGATAGAGAAGGCTAGCATAAAGATATATAAAATCACTTTAATCAAAATTAACAACTAGGATTCTATGTCAGTAAAAAGATGGCATTTTTACAATCATTGCATTTCAAGTTGTAGAGCGAGCTGAGGGAAGAACCTGCTACATCATTCTTGGGAGCCTGTTTCAAAGAAGTCAACATTCTGTTTTGCACAGATAAGCAAACTTTCACTCAGAGGTGTTTAGGCTAGTCAGAAGGCAGCTGCTGAAAAATGATCCAACAACAAGTACTTAGGGAGGGGAAAAAAAGAATAAGTTATCAGAAAGACTATATATTTTGTATATCTTGTTGAATTCTGTTTATTGAACTAAATATACTCAGCCTGGGTAATGTGCTTGTTGGAGACTCCTATTAAAGTGACTAAAAATCATCGTATTGCAGAGCATGCATTTCAAAAAGGCACAGTGGGATTTTTGTTGTTGTTTTGTTGGGGTTGGGTTTTTTTTTTCCAAAAAGGAGTTAGATACTGCTGTGGAAACAAAACAGACACCACCACCACCACCCAGCCCCCCCCTATAAATAGTTTTATGCTGGATTCATAAAAATAAGGTGTCTGTTAAATGACATGTGCTGATAGCAATAATGTGGCCAGAAAGTTGAATTCTACTCATTATACTAATGAAATATGCGTTCATGAAAATAGAGTTAAATAAAGGGAGAAAGACAAAATGGTGTAACTACACACAACACCTAGATGTTCTATAAGAGTGCAGGTTTTGAGTATTTAAAACATAACACTTTAATTATTATTTTCTTTTGGTTGAGGGGATGGGAATAGAACAGCTTTTTATTTGTATAAATGCGTTATAGGTTACGTTGCTATAATTAACTTCAAACTCCTTTTTTAGAGAAGGTCTAAAAACAGCAGAATCTATCTACGTAATCATTCCCCCACACACACCTACATACACATGCAAAATTCTGGTGGCCTAAGATCTGCTGTTTAAAATTGTTTTATTAAGGAATAGAGTTGAAACTTCAAACTTCCGATGTAGTGTTTTGGCGTTCTACACTTGATGCTGTGGATTAATATCTTAACTTAAACCTTTGTTTAAAATTTTGAAACATAGTTTAAAAAAAAAAATATCTTTTTTTAAGTAATACCTATGATATCCACAATTTTTGTCCTTCCTTACCAGTGCTTTTTTTTTTCTTACTCAGAAACAAAATCATAGCATCTGTATATGTAGAGAGTCCTTTAATTTTCTCAGATGCTATTTGACGTTAAGGAATCAACTTTTGTTCTTTTCTGTGGTCTATCTAATAAAGGCCGCAATTCTCCCAGCTAAAAAAAAATTGATTTTTTAAAATAATTTTTAATGAAAAGTGATAATTAGCTATGCTTTAAAAATATGCGTAAGTGTTTTGTATGGGAACTCTAATCAGGACTTCTAATTACTGTGACAGTAAAGTGACCAACTCTGATCAAGTGCAAATTATTGACTTAATTCACTGCAAGAGTATAGAGTGCTATTTACTTGAGTTACAATGTGCTTTATTAAGCGTAAGCCTTGCTGCTTTTACAAATTTTCTTTCTCTTTATCAGACCACCAGTATTTCAACAGCCTGTCATATTCCTTGGTGCAGATGTAACTCATCCGCCAGCTGGAGATGGAAAAAAGCCTTCCATTGCTGCAGTGAGTAAACTGTGTAATGATCCTTAACCCCTGCTCTCTCCTGCTGCTCAGCTCTAATGCATTTTATTGCTTTCACTTCTTTTGCGGTCCATTTCTTCTGATTGCCTATTTATAGTATTATAAGTTATTTTTCTGCAGGAATCTAATGAAACTTTGGAGAACTTGCTCTGATGCTAATGACTTAAATATATGTATTAGCTTGTAAAATGCCTGACATGCTAATACACAGAGGAGCTTTTCTATTAGCTGATATTTATCAGCAACCTGTGATAAGCTGGTGCACGTTTAAATCTGCTTTTTCAGCAGTTAATGTTAAGATTTATCCATTGCTGTTAGGCAGCTAGGCTGACTCAGTTGAGGGGTTTGGGGGTTCAAACTTCCTGACGACCCAAATCGTGGAGTAATCTCTTAGAAGTGTACTCCTTAAATATAGGTGGAGGGGCTTTGACTTGCACGATGTCAAGCAGCTATTATGGCTGCTCTGGCTTGTGTGATAATTAAGATCTTTGGTGACAGTATGTGAGGTGTTCATCTTAGGATTAGCTCTGATGCTAAATAAACAAGCAAAAACCTGTTTTAAAAAGTTACACGTGTATGTCCAGGGAAAGCCAGGTGGCGATGTGCGTAGTTGTGATTTTTTGACATAAAGAATTTGGATCTTTGTTTTGTTTTACTTATTTGTAAGTCCTATGCCGCTTTTAAAATGTATGAATTTTGAGGTTTCATAACCAAAAAATTCCCTTCCCTTGGCGAGCGGTGTCTGTTTGGTGTGGATATTTCTCTGGTGCCTCACCATTTCAGTTTTATGAATTCATCCGCAGTGTCCCCGAAAGGGACTCTTGTCTTCAGGAGTTCAAATTCCCGTGTTGTAGTCTGAACTAAATCAATGGTGTCATGGTATCAGTGCTCCAAATGGTATTTGCATTTTTAACTGCATGTAGGTGCAAACAGGGAATTAGTCTTAGAGATTTAAAATAAGTTTTTGGTTTCAGCAGGGTGTGTTACCACAGGTAGACTGAACTCAAAGCTCTTTCCAAGCACATCATGATTTTGATCTTTGCTTGGTCAACCCCTTAGTTTGCAAGACACTGTTAAAAGGAGCATTTATTTTCATGAAATACCTTTATTAAAGTAGTGCTAAACTTGGTTTGATACTAAGCATTTTTTCAACAGGTTGTAGGAAGCATGGATGCTCATCCTAATCGATACTGTGCCACTGTTCGGGTCCAGCAGCACCGCCAAGAAATCATCCAAGATTTGGCTGCCATGGTCAGAGAGTTGCTTATTCAATTCTACAAATCAACCAGATTTAAACCAACTCGTATAATCTTCTACAGAGATGGTGTTTCGGAGGGCCAGTTTCAACAGGTTATATTTCTCTTTTTGAGATTTGATTATGTAGTAGATGAAGTTTTATGTGGTTGGAGTTATGAAAAGAAGTATACCCTCAAAGCTTTCTTCAATGAATTTGTTGGATTCTAACTAAGCAGAGCAGGGAAAGTGTTTTCATATTTTTTCATGAGCTGCTTTAATACTTTTTCCCCTTTAAAATACTTCCCTTTGCAAAAGTAAATGACAAAATATAGTTGTAGCGCTCAAGTATGTTCAACGTCTGTGACCTATTCAAGATACATTAGTCATGCTGGATCCCATAGAATACGGACAGTAAAGGAAAAATAAGTGTAAGCTAATTTTCTTAATTTTTTAACCAGGATTAATAAATCCTGTATTTTCATACTGCTGCTTTTCATTCATTCCTGATAAAATTCAACGATTACTTGCTTGTATTTATTCTGTTTGCTTACAAGTACCATATTTTATGAATTTTTTTCTTATGTATTTTAAAGATATTTACGTATGGTTTCCTTTCCGGTATTTTTATATGTAAATTAAAAGATACAGAACTTAGTCAACTTCTCAAAATCCAAGAGGAAGGGAGTAAAGTTCACTTAAGTAAATTGAATTAATATAACTAATCTTTGTATGAACTTTTGATTTTTTTTTTCTATTTATTGCTGTTTTTCACTGATCTTTTTAATATCTGATTAACCCAAATCCCAAATCATTGCTTTTTGTTTTATTGTACTTCCCTCTCTGTTTTTCTTGATGCCTGTCGTCCTGCATGAGAGTTCACAAAGCTGGGAAAGAACATGCAGTTGAGCAATTCTGGATTTTATCCCCTGTACTATTCTGAAAAATAATTAGGCTGTGGTATATTCAACAGCCCAATTAAATGTTCATTTGTATTTGGCAGTTAAAAAGATTTTGATGTACAGCTTATTAGTCCAAGCCTCGTGCTTGGAGCTGAACAAATATGGAACCAGCTCTCGCCTGGCTCAGGAAACCAGTGATCTAATTTGTTCTCATTAAGTGAAGAAATTAAGGTTTGACCCTGCATGCTTTGACATCTCATTACTCTGAGTGACAATGCAAGAAGGAACGTGATGAATAAGAGTAATCTGTAAGATCGCTGTCTTTCGTATTTATCACACCTCTTTATGTTTATGATTCAGGTTCTCCATCATGAACTGCTGGCTATCAGAGAAGCATGCATTAAACTAGAAAAGGATTACCAGCCTGGAATTACATTTATAGTTGTGCAGAAAAGGCATCACACCAGACTCTTCTGTACAGATAAAAATGAACGGGTATGTTCTAATTGTGACCGGCAAGTATCTAGCAGGCAGCCAAGTTACCTATTAGTTACTGCTCATTTAAGCAGTAAGAGACTTGTTTGAAGAACTACTTAACGTAGTGGGTGAGACCCTTCTGCCTGGAAAGGAAAACCATCGTTTTCTGTCCCACATAGTGAACTGGCAAGAAGCTTTTATAAAATGTCAGCAGAATGTGCCTTTCAACAACTCTGTCCATCCTTTTTTAAGTTCGTCAAGTTTTTTGGGTTTCTTTTCAGCTTTTTTTACTGTCTCAAGATCCTCAAGGATTGAGATTGATCTGAGTAGTGTAGGGTTTATAATGTAGATGTCTGCATCTGGAACAGTTACCTTGGGCTGTTGTGAATGGAGATCTGTTTCGTATTCCCAACACACTTTAAGGCACATTCTCATTGGATTCTAGCACTACGGACTTCACTGGTTTGGTTGCTACTGACTAGAGAGTGATACTTGGGTTACTAAGGTGTAGACACCTGCACAAGTAGACACTGAAATTATTAGGTAAGGTGAACCCTACACTTCAAGAATACTTTCTTTTCCATTAACACTACCTTTAAGGTACTTTAGGTGTCTGATGTCTTAAATGTGGAGTTCAGTTTGGGCATATTAAGTGTCACAACACATTATTTGTAGTACTCAAATCTGAGATTTGAGTACTCATAATCAAATTTGAGTACTCAAATTTTTTTTTATGAGTGTTTCATAGTTGTTACTGTATCAGTGTGAAGTACGTGTAGAAATATTTGATTCCACCTTTCTGGGTGGAGAGGAGACTCCCCAAGTCTAGATGGAGTCATTGCTGTAAATGAAGAGTTACTAATGACAAACCTCTGTTCGCAGATAGGGTCTTTCATGTACTTTTTCCTTCTGTCAGGCTTCTCTCTGTGAGTGCTTGAAGCCCAGTGGGCTTCGTGGCAATAATTAATAACTTTTAATGCTGACATGAAGGTGGTTTTGATACAGATATGCTATGATTACAGTTGTTAAATTGTTTTAAAGAGTATTTTTAAGTTCTGCTTTGAAGTACAGTGTTTTGGGGGGAAGGAGAGGCCTGTCTTACAATTATGGCTTGTCCTCTTCCAGGTATAAACAAGAAAAGTTACAGAGGAGTAACCTGTACTGGAATGGGAAGGTGAAGAGAATTTGGCAAATCAGTTGCAGGAAACTTTTACATTAATCAGAAATGCTTATCTTTGTAGGTCACTTCCAAGATGATTTTGCAGCTCATCTTTTTTTTTTTTTTTTCCTCTAAAATAGAGACACTCCAGATTTTCAGTTGAACAAAATTTCAGTTTTCCTCATTCTTTCTTGACTTTCTGCTTTTTACAGACTTTTTTTTCACAGATTTTTTTTTTTGCATTTTTTCCTTGCTATACAGCTGAAAAGAAAAAACTTTGTGCCTTACTGTGTTTGCATTTTCTGTTCACACAGGTTGGAAAAAGCGGAAACATTCCAGCGGGTACCACAGTGGACACAAAAATCACCCATCCATCAGAGTTTGACTTTTACCTGTGTAGTCATGCTGGTATTCAGGTACAGCATTTTGTGTGGGATGGTAACTGTCAAAGATAACACTGGCTGTTGGTATTTCCCACATTCTTTACACAGGAGACAAACGGTACAACTCCCTATCTGTGTATTTCAGCTTTTCATCTGTGCCATCCACAGTGCTCTTCTGTCATTGTTAAAATCTGAAAGAAATAATGAAACTGAACAGATATGCAGCACACCCTAAGCATTTAGTTTATTGTGCTTCTCTCCTGTCTGTGTGCTGCTTTGAATGGTCACAAGGTATTTGTACTATTTTACGGAGCTGCCTCTTGCATTCTCCTGCAATGTGCATCCAGTTCCTGGGAAACAGTATTTCGATAGCACCATTGTAGTTTCACATTTTCTTGTGATTTCTTCTTCCCAGTCAGAAACTATTAGTCAACAACAGTACTGAAAGTCACCATTTGATATTGTCTAAAAAAGTGTATTCAGTAGGGGCACAAGTTAGATTGCTGTAGGCTACTAATGTTTTGCCTAAAGCTACTTTATATGATGGCTTTTTGTCAGATCTAAGTTTCACAAGATGAAAGTGCATTTCAGCAAGTCCATTTAATTTCAGTAACAGGGATGAGATGCCAGAAAGTGCAATCCTACCCAAAAATGCAAAGGGATTAGTTATATAGGGAGCAAAGAAGGAGGTTGTTTGCCTTTTTAAAGGAAAAAATTGCTGAAATACGTAGAATTGCTCACGTGATTTTTGAGGAAGCGGCTGGTTATACTGCAGTTCACCCACAGAGGTGGAAATTTAGAGATGTTTTTGAAACACTGATGTCCTGTGTGATCTGCCTTCAGGGAACAAGCAGACCTTCTCATTACCATGTCCTCTGGGATGACAATCGTTTCTCTTCAGATGAACTGCAGATTCTTACCTACCAGCTGTGTCATACGTACGTACGCTGTACTCGTTCTGTTTCCATCCCTGCACCAGCATATTATGCGCATCTGGTTGCCTTCAGAGCCAGGTATCATCTGGTGGATAAAGAACACGATAGGTGAGTTGCATAGTTTTTAATTATTATGGAATTTGAAAGAAAGCGGGAAGGAAATGGGCTTGTTAATTCTGGGGTCAGTGGTATCCTTAGTTAGCAGTTTGAGGGTTAATTTGGTCTTAGTACTGAAGTATATTGTGGGGAAAAAAAAAAAGCAGAAGATGTTCCTGTATGCTTCTGTGCTTCCTTCTGTTGCAGAACTTCAGTGCTGTTTTAAGGGTAATTAACTTTTGACCATTCTGTTTAGAAGAAATGAATGATATGAAAAACATTCTGTGCAAGGAGAGGCAGATGAAATAGGGTTTCACTTCCTTCCCCCCCCAACCTCTGTTTTTTTTTTTCCCCACCTCCCTTCTCTTTCAGTGCTGAAGGAAGCCACACTTCGGGTCAGAGTAATGGCAGAGATCATCAAGCACTTGCTAAAGCAGTTCAAGTTCATCAGGACACATTGCGCACTATGTACTTTGCTTGACATGTTTTAATGTTTAGCGACTCAGTACAATACAGAGTTGGATTCACATGAGACCAGCTGCACTTAGACCACCAGTTGCCCAAGCTACAGTGACAGCCAGCAATGAGTGATGCATCTTAATTTTTTTTTTTTCCCATTTGCAAGAAAGCCTTCCGTCCAAAATTTCAGACTTGATTATGAACTGCATTCTTGTACCAAACCCCACTATTGTTGGAAATGTGGTTTGCCAAAAATCTCTAAGCTGCTTGGTATAAAACAGACCCATATTTTATAATTCAATCAAGAGCTGTGATCTCAGGGCTTAGGGGAAAAAAAACAATACAACCAACAACCCAACCCACAAAACTCCTCATTCAGTTTCCTATTCATTGAATTGCTTTTAATAATTTGGAAATATCTAATTCAGACTAAAGTTTGATGGGCTCAAATGCTGCAAATTAGCTTTTAATACAAAGGAAAGCAAAGCATTTTTTGTCTATTTATGAAGCCTTGATTATTCTAGATGCATTTACAAAATTTTATTTTCAAAAGAAGAGTGGCAAAATTCTGGTTTTCAACTGTCTTATAAAGATTATTCTCTGTGTGTCTAAGGGCAAATGTATTTTCTGAAGCTTGTTCTTGAATGTTTTTTATTGTGCTGCATTTGAAAATGTTTTTCATAGACTAAAGAAGAATTTTAACAAAGAATGAACTTGTACCTAAGCTTTTAATAGGTCCAGTTAGATTGGCAAAAGAAAATGTGCCATTTAAAAAAAAAAAATTGTAAAGAATTTTTTTAAATCATACTGACAGCTAACTTTAGAATTTGTCATACAGGACTGTGACACTTACTTTCCAAAGTCTCTAAAGAATACGGGTCTGTGGTGATAAATACAGTACAATCCTTTTTCACTGTTGTTTGAGTTAATGTAAATTTTATATATGTTTCACAGTATTAATGTGATAGACTAGATGCTATTATTTATTTTTATTTACTAAGGAGTGCTCATGATACTTCTGTTAACATATCAAGAATGCTTTGGATTTAGAAATTAAAACTATTGTGGGGACATTGCTATTCAAATGCAAAAATATGCAATTCACTTTGATGTGAGAGTTCAGAGATACATACAGTATATATTGTATGGCTTGTAATTTGTAGAAAGGCTTTTTAAGCGTGCACACAACATAGCAGGTTTTACCTGTGCAGTTCAGAGACGCACACAAGACCAACATTCTACGTTCATTCAAGCACAAAACAATTGTATTTTATTTATATGTTGAATATTGGTAAAGCAGGAGCTCTAATAGAGGAGAGTGGCTCACTGTAATTTAGACAAAAGTCAGAGAATCTATGCAGTAAAGGTAAATCTTAGGAAACTGAAGTTTACTTACGACGGGGGGGGGAACTCTTCATTATGCATAAGGTCAATAGTAAATGTGAGAGTTTTGCCGTTCTCTTAGGAGAAGCATTAATTAAAACTGATAATTACTAGACAAACGCTTCTGTTAGTTTGCACACTGGGTTCATAAAAAAAACATAATACATATGTAAACCATTGCACTAATTATGATGCCACAAGGAAGTTTAGAAGAAAATGGAAAAAGCCCAGGAAACTTGTTTATGCTGACTTGATTTTGTTTATTTTTCATAACTGAAATGTAACATGCTAAGAGGCAGGTTCTTAAAATTTCATTCTCTTCCACTGATTCATTTTGCTTTGTCATTTCCCTTTTCTCTTAGCAGATGCTCGGTCGCTGTTTTGAATACGTTTACCTCTAGCCACCGAGAAGGGCGAGTAGCTTTAACCAATACAGAGGTCTGTGCCATGTAGATGATAACCGGTTGCTGTTGAATAAGCTAGAAAATGCCCAACCTTTGCTGCATAAAGAGTTTTAGGTACATAAACTCGTGCAAGTTCAGATCTTCACCTTGTAGCAGTGTTGGTTGTCAGTGTTGTTTAGGTGAAATAACAATGTAAAACCTATTAATAGATTAATTGTATTTGTACTGTTTAATTTGGTGATTAGGCTGCTGGGTTAGATTTTCTTCTTGGTCATAGTTATGTAAATCCAGACTTTAAATTATGCTGGTATAACAGAAAGCAAATTCCAGGTCGCGTTGTCTATCTTTCTGTGCTCCAGACAGGTTGTACATACCTCCCCTAAAGTACTGCTAAACTGCAAAACCTTTCCATGGTGGGTGTGTTGCGCTTCTCTGTGCGTTTGCTTGAGAGGTTGCAGATTTCACTGAAGATTTCAATTTGCCGGAGTTTTATAGAAGAATTATTTTTTTATATGAATTATTTGTAACAAATAGAGAAAAATCAACCATTTGAAGACACCATTTAGTTTATTTGCTGTTCATTATGCAGAGACCTCTTGGATGTGAAATTTATCCTCCTCTCTGTGCAGATCCGGAATAAATGACTTCCGACAGGTGGTCAGATGGGGCGAGGAGGGCAGAATCTGACTTGACCTCAAATCTTATTTCTAAAGCAGACTGTGAGACTTAACTGCGTCCTAGTTGGGATGTATTCTTTGGGCTGGAATAGTTGTTGCAGCTCCTTTTTTGTGGAAAAAAGGAGTATTGGGCAGACCCTTAATCTGAGAATAGCTGTTGTGTCTGTGGGTATCCTCTTGGAATGAACAGAAATTTTGTGTAGCTTTCCTTCCCTGAGTATGAAGAACTTGGAATGGTTTATATGCATTTCAGGCTAGGGACATTTTTACCTTTTACAGATCTTAAGCCTCTAATACTGGTAATTCTTTATGGCTTGATTTCTCCCTCCTTTCCCCTCCCACCTCCTGCAAATGGTGAATTAGTGAATAATTTAAAGCATTTTTCTAAAAAAAAAAAAAAATCGAAGTGTATACTTTTAAAAGTACAATGTGCTGTAAGTCCAGCAGCTATCTTTTGGGGAATATTTTTAATATAAATTACGTATTCAAAAATGTCTCCTGACAAAAAAAAGAAAACACATCACGAACACCTAAAACCCTACTCTTTTTTTTTTTTCTTTTTTCTTACCTCTCATGTGTCTTGTAAGAACAGCAGTATCTCAGGTAAACACAAAGCTCAAGACGTCTCTATCTCACACACGTTTCTGCTGTTGAAGTCACAGTTGAGGTTGACAGTTATAACCACTAAGTCACTATGCAGCTCAGGTCAGCAATAACCAAATGTGCGTTACCCTCCGGCAGTTGGGGTTTGGTGGAATTTTTTTT